>JAHTLZ010003399.1:6116662-6181770 GCA_023846285.1 Phrynocephalus versicolor
GCCAACTGGACAGCGCTCAGTTCTTTGATGACCAGATGCAGTAGCAATCTACCATCTTGTGATGGTAGTGGAGGAGAAAATGTGTCATTCAACCATGGCTACATGGGAGTTCTTCAGTGTTGACATTCTTGACTATCCTATCCTATTTGTTGCTAGGGTCTTCTGAATTGTGTGCTACTTAAATATTACTATGCCAGATTCCCTCCACAAGGTGAACATATTTAAAGGATAAGTACATTGAATGGAGTTCGATAAGAATACAATACACATTATTTTCTTTCAAAAGACTTTAGTGAGGACAGCTGTTGCTACTACTACTGGTGCTGTTGCTACTACTACTAGTAGCAACAGAAATACATTTGTCCTGTCTTTGATACAGATATTTCAAGCTAGCATACAAATAATATCACTAAAATAAAACTGTAATACTAATACGTGACTTAACCAAAATCCAATCAGTATCTTTTCCTACATGGCAGCTAGCAGAAAATGGTCTTGACATGAACAAAGATATGATTCCAGCTAAAACAGGAGGGTGCACCTGTTGCCTTCCTTAATCTTTTGAGTTTATCTCACAGGGCAAGTGATAGTAGGTAACCATGTGAAGGGAGTGAATGGAGCGTTTGTCTGCCAGCGGTGGGCTATCACATCAGATCTGCCTGCCACCGCCATCTCTTGGATTGGCTCCCATTAGGTGGAAGATGCCAAAGCTAATATGCCAATTATCAAGAGGGACAGAGCAGCAAAGTACCTATTGCAAAATCAGTTCACTTTATATTGTTTGAGTGTTAAGTGCATAGAGAAGGGCAAGCAACGCATATCAACTAATTTTAGGTTAAATATCCCTGAAAAAAATGTGAAAAGGACCAAAGGCTCCTGGGTGCAAACATTAGACCAAACCAGGGAAATACTAAACAGAGGGGTGATGGGGAATACAGAAAAGGCACTATAAGTGTACTTGGTGGATTACTCAGCTTACAAAGAATCGCAGGGCAGAAAAGCAAATTTCTAGTCTAATACCTGTTTACACAAAAGTAAGTCCCACTAATTGTGAACAACATTACAGCCTTTAAGTGTTTCTGTTACATATTCAAAAGTGTGCATGACAACTACTATATTGTTGAAATAAGTTATGTTACAGGGCACAGTGAAATATTTCCACTGGCAGGATGGCAAGGCCTCAAGGTTTCACCTAGCTCCCTGCACTTACACATAACTAGTGGAAACAGAATAAATTAGCATCACAGCAATTTATATCCCCTTCTCCCAAAAAATAACAAAAAAGGCTTAAGAGAAATATGCACTGCAAAAATTCAAATAGAATTTCAATATACATTTTAGTAAATACTATGCACAGTCTTACACACCTCCAGAATCAGAAAATACATAATCTGTGAGACAGTAAGGTATTGTTGAGACAGGGATGGGAAGTTGGTAGCCTTCCATATGTTACTGGTCTGCCCTAATCATTAGCAATAGAGGGTAGGGGTCTTACAGTCCAACATCTTGAAGGCTACAAGTTGCCAGCCCTAGTTTAGAGTTACAAAACCCTATATAGGTGTTTCTAAGTTCTTTAGCAGCAGCAGAAGAAGGAACTGCTGTAATAAATTTATCTAAGAAGTTATATAGTTCAACACATTCAATTCAGGCTTATTTCAAAGTTGCTTCCATTGAAATCAATTTAATCAGTTAATAATAATTTAAGTCCTGTTGATTTTAGTGGAAACTAAGCCAACTAACTAAGCTTGCATCTAAATGTGTTTTGTTGCTCAGACTTTTCCATAACTGAAGACAGGATATCACCACTTGTAGTTTCTCTTGCTTATTACAGAAAACATACAAGTTCCCGTTTATAACACACCCCATCAATGGGTTCATTTGTCCTAGTATCATGCAGCTCCCTGCCTGACATCAACATTTTAGAAGTTCATGTAAAATGTTTTGGTACTGTATCATCTGAGATCCTTTAGATCAGTGCTCCCCAACCTTTTTGACCCCACGGACCGGAAAATATTTGATGATTTTTCCGTGGCCCGGGGGCGGGGGATGGGGGGAGGGAGGAGGGGGAGGAGGGGGTGCGGGGGGACTTGGAGTGTGTGCCTTGCGGGGGGCCACGGGAGCGGCGGCGGCGCTCGCCGGCTGGGGGCGTCAGGCTTGCCGCTCCCCCCCGCGCACGGGCGGGGTGGGGGGGAGCCCGGGGCTCCTGGGCAGGCAGGCCCCCACCTCCTCCTCCTCTCGGCCGCGGTGGCCAGCCACCGCCGCCGCCGGCATCGGCCTTTGGGTGGGCGGGCGAGCGGAAGGGGGAGGGGAGGGAGGCCGTTGGGGGGTGGCGCGCGCACGCACGCACGCACACACACACACACACACACACACACACTCTCAGAGCTTCTGGAGCCCCCACCCCGCCCCGCGCGCGCTCCCCCGCCACCAAGACTTGCCCCCCCTCCCGCCAGGTCTCCGGGCCGAGAAGGGGAGCCCGAGCGCCTCCCGCCGCCGCCTCTCTCACCTGCTGCTGGGCAGGGAGCCCGAGCTCCGGCCAGGTGCGAAACTCTCCCGGGGAGGCGGCGAGGCGGCCGCTGGGGACTGGCGGTAGCGCCTCCTCCTCCTCCTCCTGCCGCCGCCGCCGCCGGAGGAGCAGCAGCAGCAGCGGGGGCGATTGCGGTGGAGGGTTGCGGGGGCAGGGCGGGGGTGACCGCAGGGGGGTCGCGGCAGCAAAAACACCCGGGCCAGCATGCGACGCCCCCTGCCCGCCCCCAACACAGGCGTGGTCCGGCGGCAGCGGGGGGGCTCCGCCCTGGAGCGCGGCTGCAGGGAGGGGCCAAAGGGCACGCCCCCCGGGGGAGGAGGAGGAGGAGGAGGAGGGGCACCCACCTCCTCTTCCCACTGAGGGGCCCCCCACGCTGCGGCGGCGGTGCACGCGCGTGGGGGGGCTCGCCAGCGCCTCCCGCACGCACCCCCTCCTCCCCGCCGGCCCCCGCGCGCCCGGCCCCCAGGGCAAGCGGGCCAAACGGGGTTCCTGCTGCTGCTTCTGCTGCTAGTGGAGGGCGAGGAGGAAGAGGGCGGAGGAGGAGGACGCACCGCCGCCGCCGTGGCTGCTGCTGCTGCTGCTGGTGGAGGGCGAGGAGGAGGAGGGCGGAGGAGGAGGAGGATGTGCCGCCGCCACCGGCGGGCAGAGGAGGAAGGCAAAGGCGGCGGCGGCGGCTCCTCCTGCGCTCCTCTAGCCTTCCTCCTCCACCGGCCGCCCGCGGGAGAGAAGAGGAGGAGGAGGAGGGCGGCGGAGGAAAAGGGGAGGAGCCTCCCCGGCCTCCCCAGGCGGCCTGGTGCCAACCAGTCCACGGACCGGCACCGGTCCGCGGACCAGGGGTTGGGGACCACTGCTTTAGATGCAGAGCTGCACTGCAGGTAAAATAATTTACCTTTTACAGATACATTGGAATATCCCTACATATGAATACACCATATTATTTTTTTAAAACATCTGCTCATTGTTATTAGACCACAACTCATGCTAATGTTGGCAACGTTATGCAGGTATCCATCTAGAGCAACATTAAAGCTTGTTCTGAACTTTTAGGCTCACAAGCACTTCCTGTGTCTACTACTATGTCAGCATGCACTTGGACTCATCCCCAAATGCCATAACTAAAGATCCCTTTTCAGCAGTTGCACCCTGACTATGGAATGCCCCCAAAAGGTCTTCAGGTGTTTTAATATCTTTTAGGACCAATTAGTGACCTTACTTATGTTTCTAACCCTTTTAACTCTAACCAAATGTTTAAAATTTGATTTTAAAATTTATTCTCCAAACTAAATTTTGAACAGTACACATTATTGCCACTCATATTTACTTTTAACGTCTCCAACAGTTAGATAAATTGCAAGCATAACAGTCACTGACACCTACAAACACTGAAAGTTCAGAGCCACAAGGAGAAATGAAGTACATCCCATACTCCAGAGTCATTCCGTATGCAAAATAAGTGGTTCCTTTTCAACTACTGTACTAAGGTACTATCTTTTTGCTGCCAATTTTAATTTCTAAATAGCACATTCTTGAGGAATTTGTCTCTTTCCTATTTGGCAGGAAACCAACATTAGTTCCAATAAGGATTGTCTGCACAGTCTGAAAAAAATATAGGCTATCATTCATTTACATATTAACAAATGTATTGTTCTTTTTATTCCTCCATATCCTATTTTAATGAGACAACTATTGTGTGTTTTGACACATTAAATTCCTTAGAAGATGCATTCTAGTATATAACGTAATGGGAGAAACCTAAATGTTTAAATAATCAAAGTAACAGTACAATAATAGCAATAAGAACATGCTGTCAAATCAAGTCTGATTTATGGTGACCCTTCTCAGGGTTTTCCACATACAGATTACAAATACATGGCCTGCCATTCTTGTCTTCTGGGGTCATCCTGGGACGGTGCAGTTGGCTGAAGGCCACTCGGGCTGGCTCTTCTGAGATGCACAGTGGGGAACTCACATTTGACCTCTGGCTCTGCAACTAGATACTTAACTCACTAAACTATCAAGCCAAAAGGTGTAACTAATTTATTTAATCCTAGATTAGTTTTTTCCTTTTTAAAAATGGGCTAGCCTTTGCCATCAAAAAGACTAAACAACTTCTTTTGACATTGTGAACCTCAGTAACAAACAGTATTTGAGCAAATAACTGATGAGATTCAGTAATAAAAATCTAAGCCAGTTACATGAGCTTCACTACGTTGCTAACAAACATCACATTTGGAGACTTCAGGATTGCAGTCAATCAAATTATCAGTCCTATTAAATTCCAACTACTCTCCATTTCTGACCATTAGGTAAGGAACTGTACAATGAGAGCAGTTATTTCTTTTAAAGAAACATTTAAAAAGCAACATATTGGCTGAAGTTCTGCTACACATCTAGGTAAACAGCATAACTTTCGGTAGCAAACTGTCATTATTTGAGAAACCTCCTTAGACATTATCTGCTACAAAATGAATTGTACAACTGCGATACACAGTTGTAACACCACTAGGATAATTCCTCCACCTTCTTTGGTGCTGTAAAGATCAAAAGAGTGATGAAAAACTGCATGTTCCTTACACGTCCTATTCTATGGAAGAAAATAATGTGCATCCTCAAATAATTAATCAATATTAATAGCTTTATCTTGATTAGATTAGAACACACTATCATGTAAGCCAATTCATTATCTTATGAATTTGGAAGACCAGTTTTGGCTGAGGAACACAACTCTTTAGGATACAATGCAGTTTAAATTTTCTTAGCAACTGAGAATTACTGAAGTACAGGAAGTTTACCTTGAGTATAAGCATAGTCATCTGATCCAGAACTGGAACTTCTCTGATACTTATGGCTTCCTCTTTCACCTCCAGATCCTGGTACAACTGAAATGGGCTGTATAGGTTCTGGTGCTGCAGAACGTTCCTCTTGGTCCACTAAATTTAAAAGGTTCTCAGCTGGCGCTCGGCCTACTGTGATTTTAAAAACTGCTGGATTTGGCTGAGATACCATCACTCGTGGGGACTGCGTAAGCACACCTGCAGGTCCAGTTGGCTGTGTATATGTTATATATACAGGATTAACACTATAATGAGGCTTGGGTTGACCTGACATACTTCTGGAAGGAGAACTTGATGGAGGAGTGCCAGGTGGATACAGCGGGTGCTGGTTCCGTTGCGATGGTTGGCTACTTATTGGCGAAGGACTCCGATTAACTGCAGTTCCAGGTCTTTGCGGTGGCTCAACTGTAATTTCTATCTTGTTCATGGAGCCTTTAGATAAGCTAGGTCCACCATATGGGAGATAAGATACAGAGTGCCCACATGGCTTTTGATACGTCTGGGGTGTTTGTTGATATGAATGGGGTAACACAGTTGAAGGACTAGGAGGCATAAACACATGGGAACTCTGATGGCCTACTTGAGTAGGCTGAACCTGATGCTGAGGTGAGCCGAAAGGAGAAGGACATTGAGATGTAGGTGGTGATCGAAAAGGTGACTGAGGAATCTGAGGCTGTTTTGGAGAATACTGAGAAGGTTGATAGTTTGATTGATGTGGATAGATAGGTAGTGGATGTGGGCTATAATGTGGAATTGGACCTTGTGGTGATGAATGCCATTGTGTACTCTGAGTAGGAGTCTGTCGTCCTGAAGAACCTTGAGATGTCTGCCTAATGTAGAGAGAGGCAGGATTCCCATACGGATTGCTTGGAATTGGAGGAAGAATTTGTAAAGCTCTGGGTACAGACTGTCCAGAAGGGAGGTTCTGTGAAACTGTAACAGTTATAGGATTTGTGCTATACCGAGGTATGTGCATATATGCAGGAGGAGGAGGAGGGCCTTGCATAGCAGATGTATTCATTCCAGGTTGCATGGAAGAAGGTTGCTGAGGTGGCTGCGGAGGAGGAGTAGCTGCATTTCTATTCTGGTCATTCATAAAAAATGGATTGTAGTTGGGAGACGCTGCCACAACAGCTGGAGCAGAATGTGGTTCTTGAACTAAACATATCAGCTGTTTACCTCCTGTCTGTTGAGGATCAATATGTCCATCACTTGAACTATGTACCAGTGTACGTCCACCATTAAGTTGAGCGCCATCCCCTCCATGATAACTGGTATGAGGATTGATGCCCAGATTAATATGCAGAAGGCGATTCCTGTTCATTCGGGTGTCATCAGGGCTGTGGTACTCCATGTACAGGTATTTGTTACTCTCTTGTGCAAGGACGCGACAACAAGCATCGAGGTTATTGTTGTTCTAGTCATAAAAAAACATATTAAGTTTTCAATTCAGCAAATGACTTGTATATGCTACAGCTCTATGCACATACATATCAAGAAGCAAACAGCCTATCAGGCAGGTCCAGACCTCGGCATTCCTGATATTATGGACTACAGCTCCCAAAATTCTAAGCTTAGATTGCAAATGGCAAAGGACTGTGGGAGTTGCTGTCCAAAACATCTAGAGGGCCAAAGTTTAGACATGCCTAGCCTAGTTTGATCATGTAGTTGGTATTGTATTTTACTTATAGCTTTCCCAGGTTGTGATGGAATCATCTTAAGATATTCAGTGAATGACAATGGGTTACATTTCCCAATAAACAAAGCAATGATTCTGAAGAAAATACATACACCTACCACCACAGGCATCCCTTATAAAAAGTATTATATGTGAGAAAGATAGTAACTTCTTTAAATAACACCCACCAGCTAATGAAAGGAAATAAGATTGTCACATTTTCCCCATCACAACAAGCATATATTTCTGAAAAATGCACCTAAGTATGTACATACTCTTCATATAACAAAATATTATTAATATTCCTTTTTTTTTCAAAATTATGTTCATGAAGCACTTTTCAAATTACCAGTATCTAGAACATATATTTAACTGGATTCCTTAACATTAAGTGAAGTTTGCATGCCTACCTCATTTAGAGTTAAGGAAAGCAGGAATGGGTGAGAGACATGTGAAAGCAGGAAGCTAATGATGATACTACATGTAACCTACTGTATTTTTTCTTCAACATCTGTCCTCATTTGCACTGGTTTCAGTACATGCCAGACACTTAAGCATGCAATGTTTTCCAAAGCAAGTGAAAAACTTAAGAAAAAAATTGTTAACCAATACAGTATGTCTCACATTTTCAAAGAATTTTGACTGAAGACCAAATTTTTTTCATTCTGTAATTTACTAGGCTTATGAACTTGCTGATATTCATAGAAAGCTACAGAATTTTTAAGCACCTTCTGCAAACTGCTCATTAATTTCTATCATTTCATAATTCCTGCGAATAGGTATCTGAAAATTATCTAGTCCTAATTATAAACTGGTAATAAAATGGAGAATCATTTGCCAGTTTCAGCTAAAATAGTTTCACTGACACAACCTAACTGTTAACTTGCCGGTCAGCAATTCATTCAGTTGGTCTATTTGTACGTGGGACTATCATGAAGCACAGATATTGACCACAATATTTTAAGTAAAATGTAAAACAAAACAAAACACAGAGCACTATATCAAGGAACAGAAGCTAAATCCAATTCAGTTCTTTTTAAAATCAAAAAGAGTTAAGTGCTTGAGCATGCATTGTAATCCCACTGTTTTCAGTAGGACACTGGTTTGTAAAGCAATTGCAAACAAAAAATTATAACACAATAAAAATAAATAATTGATAAAGGAGGTAGTGGCGGAAAAAATTACGACATACCACTGAGAGCTATGTCCTGGACTCAGGGAAAGCCTGTTCGAATAGTCAAGTTTTTAACATTCATTTAATGTTCCCAGGAAGGCTATTTTGGGAGGTAGAGAGTTCCTGAGATGAGGGGCTACAGCTGAGAATGCCCAGCTTAGTTTTCTCATTCCGGGACTCCCTCAGGGTCACAACCCTCAATCGCGCTGCCTGGAAATAGAGGGTAACACGGGCAATTCTCAATGGAAGAAGATGCTATGACAGGTACCAAGGTCTTAAGCTGTTTTGGGCTTTCTTTGTTATCATCATCACCTTTAGGTCGATGCAGAAGCCGTTTCTACGTTGTTCCTGTACTGTTTTTCTGCACTGGAACAAACTAGACTAGAAACCAAAAAAAACCTTGATTTCATTTATAAATTACTGTTTTCTAAATGCTTGGTTCCGTAAAATGTAATAGTACAGTGGACCCTTGTATAACAAACAGCTTGTATAACATAAAATTTGTACAACATAAAAAATTCCAGAGATAGGGGAAATTTGCTTAACATAATCACCTATGGGGAAAATCCGTACAACATAAAAATGGGATTACTCCGTTTTCAATGCATTCCTATGGGAATTTGTATAAAGGAAAATTTTGCTTAACATAGTTTCATTTGGAACGAATTAATTCCTTTATACAAGGTACCACTGTACTATGAAACCCTTGGAATATGCACAGTACAATATATCTCTTTTATATCTTTCAGAATAAAAACAAAATAAAGCTTTGATCTTACTGGCTTCTCAATTGACTGCTGAATTTTTTTTTGAAGAGAAATTATTATTACTTCTCCTAACACCTACCTGGAGCATGCACTGAGATACCACACTTTCTGGAATCTCAGGGAAACGCTGCCGGAGGTCATGGAGTACCTGCATGTCCAGCTGCTGGCTGCTCTGCGCCATGCCAGATGGATGTTGAGTCTCAAGACTCCAGGAAAGAGTCAACAAGCTTCCCAGTGGTTTTGATCTTCAGATGCTTTAGGCATCTTCTAAAATGCAAAGACAGGAAAATAAAGCCATCATTGAGCACATATACATATTCATGCACAGAAATACAACCCTGCAAATATTTAACATTTTCCATTTCATTCAGTACCTCACTCAAACCCAGAGAGAATTATGTCTCACCTTCCTGACCTGAAATGTGCTCAAGGAAGCCTAGTAGGAAAGAGTACTCTTTGCCAAATTTCCTGTCTTTTATTTTGATCAAGAAAAGTTGGGAGCAGTGCACCTCTACCTAAGTGTCTTGAGGCAGGCAGTAAATCATATTTTCAACATGAGCATCAAAACAAACAAACAAAAAAGACATTTTCTATTTTCCTGATCACAAGCACAGGGAAACAATAGTGGAACTAAGGGGCAAAAAAGTAGTTTAGAGTCCCTTTGTTAATGTCCAGGTGATCATGAAGCTTTTCACTTGGGGGGGGGGTTTCTTAACAATAGCAGCATCAAAGAGAAGACCCCCTACTAAGGTTGGGGTGGGTGGGTGGGACCAGAATCCTTCAGTCTGTGGACTTTATGGTTCTAGTAAGTCCCAGAAACCTGACATCTGCCTGCCTCCCGTAAGGTATGTCTGGATTAAAGACAATCAACCAATAGGTCATTTTTATAATAAGAAATTGCCATTTGATTCTTTTAGGATTTCCCTTTAAATAAGGGATGGGCACAGTGCAGCTCCCAAACTAAGTTTTGCAGCATCCTAAAGATTTGATGCGGCAGTTCAAGACACTATGATATTTCTGTTATTTCTCCTGGTGTTTATTAGCAGCAGCATATACCTGTTGCTGTTTAGAGGTGCCTGATGGGACCACATTGTGGTGATAGTGTAGCTCGTAAGCATTGCCCCATTTAGACTACTTTAGGCTGCTTGGATCAGTATGAGAGTCACACGCTGGTAAAGAGATCTGTGGTCTAATCCATGTTGTGTAAGAATTTAACTTGTACACAGAGACATAAAATATTTCCATTAGGCTGCTATGTAGCTTAATGGATCTCTCTTTGATTTCACCTTGGTGGCCAAGTGGCTGTCTCCCTCCCTATGATTTCACTATGCTATGTTGTGAAAAAGATTGTGCATGTTGGTGCCATCTCTAAATACAAAGTGTGATTCCTCTAATTCTTTTTTTTAACTGAATAATGCTCAAACAGTCTTTGCATTTCCTGCTCTATTTCCTTCTTCCCAAGCTTTCTTGGATAAGCATTTTATATCTCTCTTGCTGGTTATTCTGGGCTATGCGTCCTATTGTGTTTGTGAACTGTGAAGCAACATGCTTTCAGACTAAATTATGTCTTCTGTGCACTATGGATTACAGGAGGAGTCCGCTCATTTGTGGAAACAGGACAAGAAGCAAACAAACAGAATAAGTACCCTTTCATCATTTCTACCTTGAAAGCGGTTACCTGGTCAGGTTTTTGCACTGAAGGTGCAAGAATGCCATTCTTTAAAGCATCCATTTCAAACAGGGACCATATGACCCTCTGAGGTCCCCTGGAAAATTTGAAGGGGCCACAGACGGGACACAATTCTTCAAAACCCATCTTATAAGATTCATTATGTGATTTATACAATCTATTTCTTTCATAATGTCTTCATGGCTATAGCAAAAAAAAGTTGAGAATAGCTGCTTTAAAGAACTAATTTCATTCAAGCAAAAAAGACAAATCTGATATTTATAATGATTTGAAGAACAAGTTTAAGTTTTAATTATGTTGAGCAGGTGCATAATAGCAAATGCCTACACTAGCCTTTCAACATGTTGCAAGTCACCAATAAGATTTTACCAATTACATTACACTAGTATAAATACTTACTAAGATTTAGGTCTACATTTATGTTAGATAAGATTCCTATCCTGCAAGAGATGAATCAGATTATTTAATCTCTGCTTGCCTCTTCATTTTTCCAATCACTGAAGACCTCAGAGAAAAGCAGCCTTAGCTCCTGTTTTAAACAATGACACACACTGAAATAAAAGGAGCAAATGGTTGGCTTGTATTGGGTGAAACCTTGTAGCAAGTAACATCTAGATAAGTCCAGTGAATCAACAAGGATTTTGTAAGTCAATATAACTGGTACTGAAATAACAGGGAAATAACTAGAATTGAAACAATCAACAATGTGCTTCATTACGGTGGTGCAGAAGCACATACGGTATAATAATTGTGTGTCATTGACTCAACATTTAAAGACTGAAACAACATGGCTCACACTCAGCTATAGCTGCACAGAATACTGTAGCTCAAATGTTGGCTTTTCAGAACCTCTTGTGACTCTTGCAGCCCATTTCATATATTACAATTAGAGATGGGCACGACTTAGCGGTATTTTCGTTTTCGTTTTTTCGTTTTCGTTACGAAACGAAACGAAAACGAAAAACGGTTCAAAATGGACCGAAAACGGAAACGAAATGACTAATTTTGAGCCAATTTTCGTTTTTCGTTACTGGAAAAACACATAATGGAGCTAAATGGGGAGAAACGAAAAAAATTTCGTTTTTGTTTTTTTCGTTTTCGTTACGTAACGAAAACGAAAAATTTTGAAATTAGCTCACGAAAACGGAAACGAAACGGACCCTAGCCGAAAACGAAAACTTTTTTCTGAGTCGTGCCCATCTCTAATTACAATATACATGAGCTCGCATGTATCCACTGCCTGCTTTTATAGCCAGTGATAAAATACACGCAGGTGTGACATATATGCAGAGTGGCCGTCGGCCATATGGGCGGTAAATAAATAAATAACAAATACTTTAATCAACAATGCTTTCTTATGCTTTTCCAAGCATGCCTCTTCCAGAACATACACATCAACAATAACATGGAGCATGTGCAGTTGACAAACATGTCTTTGCAACATAGCATATGGACTCCTAGGATAACTGCATTTTGACGTGCTAAATGGTTAATCAATTCTGGATCAGCCATTAAGGATATATGCATGCGTCTACACATACATGCCCCATTCATATCTGATGGGGCATATTAGTTTCAAATCCTAGAAACTAATATGAAAGACTTGAGGAATGGACAGAGCAAAGCAACCCATACTGCCATCTCATCCTTAACTGTGAAAGCAGCTAAAGGCATGTTTACTTGCAATGGAAAGTACGGAAGGGTAAAAGTTTTCACACTGATGTAACGATGATTGATGATTACATCTGAATTTCTAGTTTTAAGATTGGCTGCATACCAATATCTGAATTCACAGTCAGAAATGTGTCTGCCAGCAAATAAGATCTGACTATGGGTGCAAATATATTGACAAAGAGTGCAGGAAATGCTCCATAATTGAGATGAGCTGATTCATATTGTTTTCTATTGACTGCATGTTATATAGGTCCACACAAACCATCCCAGAGTTCTATGACTCCTAATCTGATAACAATTCTGTACATTTTCCCATGCAACAGGGCCTAATACTATTTCTCTCTTGGGGGAGGGGAATTAAAATGTATGTGCAACAGTTCAGATAGTGCAATCACTTCAGATGATCTGGAAGTGCTCATAGACATTGTATTTAAGGCCATTCCAGCTGGCTACAGCAGGAATGGGACAGGCAAGGCAGAAGGGAAACTGACTGCCATTTGAACTCTTTCTTTCCCACACCTGGTGCTTGCATCTGTTTTCATCTTCCCTTTATTTCATGTCTATTTTTCTTTTTTCTTTCATTTAAAAAGAAAGAGGGAAGCAAGCAAACCGAAACACAGGTATGCGGAGAAGATTCAATTGGTTAACAAACTGCAAACAATGGTGATAGATATATAGTAGCCAATGCATCTCACTGAGCCATAGTAGATAATTAGAAAGTTAGTAACAAAAAGCATAATTGTGGACAGTTGGCTAGAGAGGTTTTATTCTGCTCTGCTTGCCAACTCTTGGCTACAGATACAAAAGGCCATACAGAACTGGTTTATGTGAAACTTCAGTCAAGATTATTCAGTTTAAAGTATGCTTCATTCTTATTTACTCTTGCCTTTTGAGCATCCAAAATTGCCGCTGACCTTCGCCACATGCTTTCTCACATCAGAAACTGCACAGATGTACCATAGGTCCATCAAACAACAAAAAATCACGGCAGCTTATGATACATTTCCAATACAGTTATCAGTGGTGATCTTGGTTACAAAGCATACTATTTAACTACAATAAGAAATAATATTTTGTGGCTCACTAGGTTAGTATCATGCAGAATACATTGCACATACATTTATAAAACCTTACATAATATCCTTATATATAACTTCATTTGCATATTTATTTAAAGGAATATACATTTACATGCATATAAATAGAAAAGAGACTTGGTAGGATCTAATACAGAAATATGTTCTGATGTGATGCTGAGTCAGATATTTTAGGCAAGCAGTGTCACTGAAAGTACAGTATAGAATCATAGAGTTGGAAGAGATCTCAAGGGCCATCTAGTCCAACCCCCTGCCATGCAGGAACCCTATCACAATATTTCCGACAGATGGCCATCCAGCCTCTGCTTAAAAACCTCCAAGGAAGGAGACTCCACCACCCTTTGTGGCAGCATATTCCACTGCTGAACAGCTCTAACTGTCATGAAGTTCTTCCTAATGTTCAAATGGAATCTCTTTTCCTGTAGTTTGAAATCATTGCCGCGAGTCCTAGTCTCTGAAGCCATGGAAAACAAACCTATTCCCTCTTCAATATGACATCCTTTCAAATATTTAAACATAGCTATCATATCCCAGTTCCCTAAACCATTCCTCATAAGACATTTCCTCCAGACCCTCAACCATCCTGGTTGCCCTCCTCTGCACCCGCTCGAGGTTGTCAACATCCTTTTTAAATTGAGGCACACAGAACTGGACACAGTACTCCAGGTGGGGTCTGACCAGAGCAGAATAGAGTGGTACTATCACTTCCCTTGATCTAGACACTATGGTTCTGTTGATGTAACCAATAATCACATTGGCTTTCCTGGCTGCCACATCACACTGCTGACTCATGTTCAATTTGTGGTCCACCAAGACTCCCAAATCCATTTCACAAGTATTATTCTCCAGCCATGTATCCCCCATCCTATATCTGTGCAATTCATTCTTTTTACCTAGGTGTAGCACCCTACATTTCCCTCTGTTGAAATCCATTCTGTTAGCTTTGGCCCAGCACTCTAATGTTTCAAGGTCCTTTTGGATTTTCATCCGATCCTCTAGGGAATTAACAAGCCCTCCCAATTTGGTATCATCTGCAAATTTAATTAGCATACTCTCTATTCCTTCCTCCAAGTCATTAATAAAGATATTGAACAACACTGGACCCAGAACAGAACCCTGGGGCACCCCACTGATCACATCTCTCCAAGCTGAAGAGAGATCATTTATGGTCACCCTTTAGGTGTGATCAGTCAACCAATTACAAATCCACCTAACAGTAGCACTATCTATCCCACTTTCTACTAACTTCTTAGCAACAATATCATGGGGAACCTTATCAAAGGCCTTACTAAAGTTCAGATAAGCAGTATCCACAGCATTCCCCTCATCCACCAGGCCTGTAATTCTATCAAAGAAAGAGATCAAATTAGTCTGGCATGACTTGTTTTTAAGAAACCCATGTTGACTTCTTGCAATGATAGCATTGTTTGTTAAATAATTACAGACTGACTATTTAATAATCTGCTCTAGGATCTTTCCAGGAATTGAAGTCAAGCTGACTGGGCGGTAATTATTTGGGTCCTCTTCCCCCCCCCCTTTTTGAAGATGGGGACAACATTAGCCCTCCTCCAATCGATGGGGACTTCCCCTGTTCTCCATGACTTCTCAAAGATTATTTCCAATGGTTCTGAAATTACTTCTGCCAGTTCTTTTAATATCCTTGGGTGTAATTCATCTGGCCCAGGAGACTTAAATTCATTTAATGTACCAGCTCTCTACCTATTCTATGTTGCAATTTCCATCCTACCTCATCTACTCTTTGTCCCAGCAGAACTCTTTCTTTCTTTTTGGAGAAAACGGAGGCAAAGAAGGTGTTGAGTAGTTCTGCCTTTTCCTTGTCTCCTGTTAGTAACTGGTTATTATCACCACACAGAGAGCCTATCATTTCCTTATTTTTTCTTTTGCTGCGGACATAACTAAAGAAACCTTTTTTACTATCTTTAATCTCTCTGGCAAGTCTAAGTTTGTTTTGCGCTTTAGTTTTTTTTACCACCCCCCTGCATATATTAGCTGTTTGCTTATATTCCTCTTTGGTGCATTTCCCATTTTTCCCTTCCTTGTACAGTGGACCCTTGTTTAACGTACAGCTCGTATAACAGAAAATTTGTACAACGGAAAAATTCCATCACCCCTCCCCCTCCCCCTCCCCCTCCCTCTCCAACATGGCCGCAGGCAGTCTCTGGGGCTCTTTACCGAAGATGCAAGCTGGCAATGGAGGAGAAGGAGACCCAGGCCAGCCCGTGGCAGCGGTGGCTATGGCGGGGGAGGAGGAGGAGGAGGGCTCTGCTCGTTTTGGCTAGGAACCCACAGCAAAGCTTCCTCAGGAATGTCTGTTCTTCTCTTTTCCTTCCTCCTTTCCGTCTCTCTTTCTCTTCCCCCTCCCCACAACTGCACCTCATCCCCTCCCACACCACCCGTGCACCCGGAGGAGGTGGTGGAATGCGCTCCGGGCGGGCGGCGCAGTTAGCCCATTTGCAGAGCCCGTGCCTCTCTGGCTGCTGCTGCCGTTGCTCAGTCCTCTAGTCTAGGCGGTTTCGCTTTCCGTCTGAGCAGCAGCAGCAGAAACGCCTCTGCCGTCCCTTCGTCGTTTGTCTCTCTCCCAGCCCCTCATTCATGAGTTGGAGCCTCCGCTCCGCAGGCTTCAAGTCGCGCGTTCCTCTTCCTTGCTGGCCTCCAGAGCCCCAGCGCCACGCTCGGACCAGACGCTCTGTGTGGGGGGGGAGGAGGGGCCAGGCACTCTGTGTGTGTGTGTGTGTGAGCGTGTGTGTGCGTGTGTGTGGAAGGAGGGGCCAGGCGCTCTGTGTGTGTGTGTGTGTGTGTAGGGAAGGAGGGGCCAGGCACTCTCTCTCTCTCTCTCTCTCTGTGTAGGGAAGGAGGAGACGATAGAGGATGGTTCCTAGGCTCGACCTGCTTCCTGGCTGCTGTGCAACACCTCCTTGTGCTGCTTGTGCAGTGGTATGAGCCACAACATTTGGATGCCTTTCTTACATCCTCCTCCTCCTCCTCTCTCGAGACCTAAGGAATTAACCCTTGTGCTGCTGCATTCCGCCCGAAATCAGTGTGGGTGGGTGGGTGCCTGTTTGCATTTTTGCATTTCTGTTCCCCAAAATTATACATGTACTGTAGTCATTTTTCTCTGCATTGGAACGGATTACTCCATTTTCAATGCATTCCTATGGGAAATTGCAATTTGTATAAAGGAAAATTTGTATAACATAATTTCATTTGGAACGAATTAATTCCTTTATACAAGGTACCACTGTACTGTTTTTCTTTAGAGTTAGCTGAGTTGAAAGTTCTTTAGTAAACCATTGCGGTTTCTTTAGACCTCTCCCATTTTTCTTCTTGTTGGAACAGTTTTAAATTGTGCCTTTAATATCTCGCTTTTAAGGAACTCCCATCCATCTTGCACTCCCTTCTGTTTCAGTGTGTCAGTCCATGAAATCATAGCCAATAATTCCCTAAGTTTACAGAAAGTGGCTTTCTTAAAGTCCAGGATTCTTGTCTGACTATGCTTAGCTTCACCTTCCAACTGTATAACAAATTCCAAGAGGGCATGGTCACTTTTACCTAATGATCCCACCACTTTGACCCCATTTACAAGGTCCTCCTTATTGGTTAAGACCAGATCTAAAATGGTAGGACCCCACTATCCACTGGTGATTGGTTCCAAGCATTCCCATGGATAATGAAAATCATGGATATGAGAGAACACCAAAATGTCCCCAGAACTGCTGTTTTGTGATAGTAACTTGCTTTACAGCTGCTGTTTTGCAACAGTAGCTTGCTTTACAGCTGCTCTTTGTGACAGTAGCTTGCTTTGCGGCTGCTGAATTATTTATTTATTTTTTCCTCTGCCAACAGTGGATAACTGAATCAGTGGATAATAAATCAGTGGATACGGGGTCCTACTGTACTCAAGATCAGGCCTTAAGAAAGCAAACATGCTATCTCTTGTCCTGGTAACCTTCCTGGTATGTATAGATGGATGGATGGATGGGTGGATGGATGTACCAATAAGTGAAGATGAAGAGATAGGGAGTTTATGAAAATGAAATATCTCTGTTCATTTTCTACAGCCAATGGCTACAGAATTTATGCAGTTCTTTTAAAAACCATATGTAATTGTTCAGTTACATTTTTACAAAGTTACTCAGGTTCATGGCCACTTTTCATCAAGCACTGCATAGAGAAATCACATTTCTTCACCACTTAATATGGCATCTGTTGAAAAGTAGAGATTATTATCTGGAGCAAGGGATAAGTTAATGCCTGAGATACAAGAGACACAGATGTGAAAATGTCACTGTAATCGAAAATAGTACACACACACACACACACACACACACACACACACACATCAGTGAGTATCTGGAAGTTGAGTCACGACAACTGGATTTCTTTCCTTGTGAGATCGAAATGTTTCACTACTCATCCAAGAAGCTGCATGGATAAGTAGCGAAACATTTTTATCTTACAAGGAAAGAAGTGTAGTTGTCATGACTCAACTTCCAGATAACCTTACCTAGATGACTGAGAATCTCCACAGACATCAATGGGTAGTAATAGTTCCCCTCCTTCTGCCTCATTTTATACCAAATCTTTAAGTAATTACTTTAAAAAGCTGAACATTGCTAAATTGTATCATGAGGAAGGCAGACTTTTACCCATTAGTGACTTACCCAGTCATCTTTGCAGAAAATATTCCTCTCTGGGATACATGGCATGAAAGAATTACAAAGGTGTGGACTCAACCCCCCCACAGGTATATCTAGACATACAGACAACACTTTTTTGTTTTTGTTGTTGAACTGCCAATATTTCAAGATGATGATTGAAATCCAGTAATAAAACATGCGTAGGCCCACTGAATCAATTACATAGGTGTTAATTCACCAAATCCTCACAAATTCAATAGGCCCACACCTATTCCTCTTGCAGTAAAGCTATCCTGACATTTAACACAAACAGGTAGCAATGGATCCAATGTAGTGCAACTGCAGTAGCAAAATAGATATCTGAGTCCCCTAACTCTAATTCTTTCTCTTTCTGTAAAGTCACACTTTTCAGTGTACACCAATGACAAAAAGAATATTCTAAAATTCAGCATGAGATTTCAACATGTAGCCAAAGCCTTGATATCACTCAAGATTTTCTGTTTCCAAAGCTGCCAAACCTAAATCAGCAGCATCATACTGCAGTCACTCTGCTGGAAACACAAGCCAAGAAAGCAGCAACTATCACACATACTCGCAACTGTAACAAGAAAACAATCCTGGTACAAACCACATCCCTACTATACAAATACATGCCTAGGTGTGGCATATCCAAGCAACCCGAAAACAGCCTCCAAAACAGATTAATAATATTATTGCCTGTGCAGGTGTGCCTTCATCTATCAAACCCTTTGAAAAGTTCTAAATGATCTCCCGTTCCAACATTTCAAACCTGTGGAAGATTATATCTACTTGGAATAAGTTACTTCCATAAATGCAACCAAACTGGCTGGAAGCATGAGTGCTCAGAAACAAGCAGAAGAGGGACTGCAGACCCTTACTATTGATCTCCAACAAGAAGGCCTCCCAAAGTGGAGCCCCATCCCTCAGCATGGAATCCTATACTTCCTTTAAACTGCATGCAATGCACAAGGCCTTCTTGCAGAAGCCTTCGGAGACCTTCTCCATGAGCAGCATCACCCAATTTAGAAGCTATTGTAAGAAGATACAGTATACAGTGGACAAACTTGTATAGCAAACAGCTTGTATAACATAAAATCTGTACAACATAAAAAATTCCGGAGATAGGGAAAATTTGCTTAACAGAATCGCCAATGGGGCGAATCCGTACAACATAAACATGGGATTACTCTTGTTTTCAATGCATTCCTATGGGAAATTTTGTATAAAGGAAAATTTGCTTAACATAATTTCATTTGGAACGAATTAATTCCTTTATACAAAGTACCCACTGTATATGCAAAGGGAACTAAAGTTTATGCTTGGCTTTCCATGGACTGTTCCAACAAGGGCCACAGTATCCTTCCTGCTCACTCCCAACTCCATGCAAGAGTGTCATTCCCCACCTGCAACCCTCCCACAAACCGACCATAGAGTGTGTATGTGTGTGTGTGTGGGGGGGGGAGAGACACACAATTAAACCCCTCCCACTTTAACCCCAAACACTCCCCTCTTCCCTCTCTCCTCCTCCTCCTTGAACGGGTCCACACTAACCCCTCACCAACTATCCTGTGTGTGTGGGGGGGGGGGGAGAGATCCGCATCCGTCTTCCCGCCCCTTCCCGCGACCTCCCCCCGTCTCATCACCCCCCCTCTCACCGCTCGCAGTGGGGCCGGTTCCAGTAAGACCATCTCGTGCTTCCCTCTCATTCGCCCCCCCCCCCACCGAGAAGGGGGCAGGAGAGGCCGAGGTGGAAGAGGAGGAGAAGGAGGGCACCCACCCACCCTCGCTTCTCGGAGGGGAGGGGGAGCCTCCTGAAGGGGGGGTCCCCTTCCTGTTTGCCTGAGGCGACGCGGGGGGGGGTCCCCGAGAGCCGCCGGCGGAGGGGCGGGGAGGGGGAAGAGAGAGAGAGAGAGAAGGGGCGGGCCGTCGCGTGAGGCAGGTCCGCGAAGCGTTTCCGGGATTCAAGCCCCGCCGCCCCGCCCAGGGTCAGGCAGGCAAGCAGGCGGTGGAAAAGCATCTAGGCGGGGCCTACGGGCCGGCTCCTCCCCCTCCCCCTCCCCCTCCCCCTCCCTCTTTCCAGGAAATGTTGAAAAGAGAAGCTGCCTCTCCAAAGGGATTTCCCAGCATTCACCTCCGGCCCGCGCTTGGAACTCCTAGAAGGGACCCGCCATGTGCGGGGGAAGAGTGGCCAAAGCCTAACGAAGAAGAAAGAGATCCCCGCGTTCAGAACAACCCAGAGAGGCCGCCGAGAAAATAATCAACGCGCTTGTTCGTTGCAGGACGTGCTACGAGGGCAGCCTGGTTTTATGTTGTTCATTTATTTTTAATTTTAGCCGAGCGTTGCAAAATGGAAGCGGTAACAAAGCAATGGACAGTCTTGAGATATCTTAAAAGGTTACTTTTTTGTTATGGCATTCTTGTGTGTGTGTGTGTGGATGGCATTTCACTTTATCAGCGGCATGGGATGTCAGATGACATACACTTTAGTTACGCACACACAACTCTAAAAAGGGGTTATGTCAAGAAGTGGGGGGGGATTAAGCGGTAGTCAACAGGAAATGTATATACAGTACTTGACCATTCGACGAAAGGAATACAAAACCGCCATCCACAGAACCACAAGTTAGTGATTAAATCGCCCCCGATCTCCTTAGCCTTTCTGAGTGATCGGGCAAGTTCTTCCTAACTCAGCCTTGGGTTTTCAGGATACAAGAGTTACACAGTATTCCTCGAGTTGCACTGCTTCGAAAACACTTGCTCTCCCAGGTCGAAAAGCAGAAAACTCTAAGCAAGGCTTATCAGGAACCGGAAGTGTAGTTGGGGAGGGGGGCTCCGTTCCTTATGGCGCCACCCAGTTCAGCAGGTGTCAAAGAGAAACAACAAACAAAGCGGCTAGGAGCGGGAGAATAGCGCAGAAGACGACAGCTGTCGAGACAGAACCCAAAGCGGTCTGACGCGGCAGGAGTGGAGGAAGGGCAAGCCCTCATCCTGACTCCGAGCTTTGGTTTCGTCAAGAAAGGCGGAACTTCTTGGAAAAGAAAAATTGGGAGGGGGGGAGAAGAGAGAGAGAGAGAGAGAGGACTTGACATTTCTGGGAAACATAGTTCCTGCTCTCCCAAATCCGCAGTACAGCCTTTGCTGGTCGGTGCCGTCACTCCCATGAGGCTTTACGGCACCCGGATGTGAATCTCGGCGGCCCAAACGAGGCCCTTCTAGCCAGGCAACAAGCATAGGGATCTATGGTCTTGAAGGCTTGGATTTAAACGGGGGTGGGGGTGGGGGGAGTCCCTGGCAGCATTCGCGGCGGCTCCTGAGCCTCGCTTGCTGCCGTCACTCGGGCTCGTGGTGGTCCTGCCGTACTTCGGCGTGCGGGTGGGTCCCTCCTCCTCCTCCTCCTCCTGACGCCAAGGAAGGTTCTTGCTCCTTTGGTTTTTTTCCGGCGGTTTCTGCCTTTCGGGTGCTATGGGGAAAGGGTGATCACGCAAGCACGCGACTGCGAACTTTTGGGTTCTAGAAAAACAAAGTACTTCTCGCCTCCAGAGGAGATGGATTTTGCCCATGCACCTTGTTTTTAGATGAAGGTTAGGAAAGATGCAAGCTGTACTAGGACTCTTGTGTTCAAGTTAAAACTGAGGTATGTGTGGTTTGCATATCACGCCCCAGTTCTTCAAGCAAACCATGCTAGCACGCACACCTTCCGATTTGGCCTTTCACTGAATATGTGTGTTGCGTCGTTACAGTCATGACCGACCCTTCGTGACCCCATGTCCATGGAGTTTTCTTGGCAGGAATACTGGAGTGGTTTGTCAGTTCCTACTCCAGGCGCCTACAGCACCTGGTATTCCCTAGTGGTCTCTCATCCAAGTACTAACCAGGGCCGACCCTGCTTAGTTTCCGAAATCAGGCGAGATCGGATGTGCTTAGGGCATCTAGGCAGCTTTCACTGAATATATTTGAAGGCAAAAATCAAAGAAAAAACAAAGCAAAAGACGCGAAACGTGGCACCTTAAAGACTAACTTTCATATTTTAATATAACGTTTAGTTGACACGTCCATTTCTTCTGACACTTCTGTCTGAAGAAGTGGATGTGTCCACGAAAAGTTACATTAAAATATGAAAGTTAGTCTTTAATGTGCCACATGTTTTGTGTCTTTTGTTTTGTTTCTCTTTGATTTTTGTCTGCAGTTCTTGGAAAGACTAACACGGCTACCCTCTCTGAATATATTTGGTTGCCCATACTGCCTCCTGTTTTATTGGGGTGATTTTCAAGATTGGAGCATCTTCATAGCCTGCAGTTGGGAGAGCTTGCACTTGAATTAACCCCACTGCTTGCCAGATTTTTGGATAGAACTATATACTAACTCCTAGTAACATGCCATCAAATACATAAGTATTCTGATAAGCCAAGCCAAAGTAAAGTTTTAAATTTAAAATCAGCTACAGGCTGGATTTGACAGAAACAAGATGAGGTTTCACACCAGCATAGTTCTCTGAAAGTGCAAAGAGGAACAGGCAACATCACAAATATTTTGGTGTACTTTACACTCCCAATGTGTTCTATGGAAGGTTTTATGTTAGCTGCCCCAAATGTTCTTTGTGTGGGCCAATGTTGGGCAAAAATTACCTACTATGGAAATCCCAGTTTTACAGTTTTATCTTTGCAAACCAGTTTGAATTTTAGATGTATTTGGATACAGGCCACTACCTACATTTATACAGTATTATGTTCTAGTAACTGACGTGAATAAATGAACCCTCTTGACTTCTTTTAGGCACTCAAAACACTCCTACCATGTTAAGCTGAACTACAAGAGGGTAAGCTCCGTATGTTCCCATCAAATCTGCTTGAAAGTTCTCCGCAACATTGAGACAGATAAGGAAGCATGAGGGCCTGTGGAGAGAAGGGGAGAAAGCTGAAATTGGCTCTTTCATAAATATGGCTTCCATTAGCATCAGGGTTACTGAAAAGCAAATCCTTAAAACACCATCACTTTTAAAATAAGCAGTGACATACAGGTGGCTATGAAGGGGCAATGCCAGGTGCCCACAGAAAGGGTTCCGAGTGCCACCTTTGGCACCCGTGCCATAGGTTCGCCATCACTGGGCTAGGCTGTGCCTGGTGATAAGCCTAAAGTCCCTGTTGGTCTCTATCATTCTTTTTCTCATATATGAAATTAAGATGTTTACTTGAATTTGGTAGGTCTCCTTGACAATGTGGATTAGATGAAGCATCATGATAATTACTTACATTTCAAACTTGGTCATGGAGTTAGATAAACTTCTCACTGAACAATAATGAGAGCAGTGTTGGTGCTTGCACCTGAAGGACTCATAGAATGCAAAGCCCACCTGTAATAAATTTTCTCTTTTCTACTACTGTTTGCAATCCTATCTCTTCTAGTTCTGCCTAGTAGTTTACTTTAACCTGAGCATATGTATCACTGCCACATTTTCAATAACAAGTCTCTTATAAAATTGTTATGTGTTGCTTCTTGTAGATTTTTATATAGGTGGCTGGCTTATTCAATTCTATGTTAAACAGTAAATTCCATTACCATCTTGGCTAGGATGGCTAAAGTGGTTGGGAGCTGCAATCTCAACATCTGGAAAACTGAATTTTGTCTGTTTCTGCTTGAGAGAGCTAGGATTGCATCATCCTATATATTGTTATTTGGTATTAAGTCCTATGGATGGACATCTATAGGATCATACTGTGTATCTCTTCTCCTAGCTCTGCCTCTTGGCCTTAATTATGAATGGCCATTTTCCTCTGCTAATTTTTTTCCCTCGTTTAACATTTTTCATGGCAACACAGGAGTTGGCATTTTCTGTGCATACAGATCTTATCAAAGTTGATAATCTATTTCCATCTGTAACCTAGTCAATCTTGTTCAGTAGCTTGAAGAACTGGCATAATGAACAGCTTTTATACAAGTGTGGATCAATGACACATCATAGATGGGAAGGTTCATGTCTTAGATATCAGACATGTCAGGTCAGGCCATGTATTCAACATAGGCATGGAAGAGCAGCAAGAAATAAGAGGCTGGTTTTGAAAAGCTTTGTTAGATTGCTATTTCCTTTTTTCTTTTCTTTTCTTTTTTGGCTGATTCATTCCAACTCCAGCAGACTCCCCTCTCCCACCATCCTATACTGTTCAGAAGAGTTCACAACCCTCAGTGTTTGGTATTCCGGAAGCAAAGAAAATGGAGGAAGCAGATGGGATGATAATGTACCATTAGTAAGTTTAGAATAATTGGCTAACAGTATTTTTCAATTCTATGCCGTAGAAGTTTCTGACATTGAAAAGATAAATTTGAGAATGAGAATGTTGAGGTAAAGAAATCCTGGGTGGGGGGAGTCAAGGTACCTCATTGAG
Source organism: Phrynocephalus versicolor (assembly GCA_023846285.1). Classification (NCBI taxonomy): domain Eukaryota; kingdom Metazoa; phylum Chordata; class Lepidosauria; order Squamata; family Agamidae; genus Phrynocephalus; species Phrynocephalus versicolor. Next base: position 6,141,163 of record JAHTLZ010003399.1, read on the forward strand.
CTGAGAAGCATTCATTTTTAATTAGCACACACTAGCAATTCTACAGGGAAGCTTCAGCAGCAGTATGAGGACAGAGAAGTCCCAGAAGTGCAAGCTGGATTTCAAAGGGGCAGAGGAACTAGAGATCAAATTGCCAACATGAACTGGATTATGGGGAAAGTTAGACAGTTCCAGAAAAACATCTACTACTGCTTCATTGACTGCCAAAGCCTTTTTGTGGACCACAACAAACTATGGCAAGTTCTTAAAGGAATGGGAGTGCCTGACCACCTTATCTGTCTCCTAAGAAATCTATATGTGCAGCAATAGAACTAGATATGGAATAACTGACTGGTTTAATATTGGGAAAGGAGTACAACAAGGCTGTATACTGTCATCTTGCCTATTTAACTTACCTGCAGAGTATATCATGAAAGGCAGGTCTGGATGAATCACAAGCCAGAATTAAGATTGCTGGAAGAAATATCAACAACCTCATATACGCAGATGATACTACTCTGATAGCAGAAAGTGAGGAGGTATTAAATAACCTCTTAATGAGGGTGAAAGAGGAGAGTGAAAAAATGGGCTGAAGCTCAACATAAAAAAACTAAGATCATGGCCGCTGGTCCCAACATCTCCTGGCAAATATGAAGAACTGGAGGCAATGACAAAGTTTATTTTCTTGGGCTTCTTGATCACTGCAGATAACGACTGCAGCAATGAAATCAAAAGAACCTACTTCTTGGGAGGAAAGCGCTGGGAAACCTAGGCAACATCTTAAAGAGCAGAGACATCACTTTGCTGACAAAGGTCCAGATAGTCAAAGCTATGGTTTTTCCAGTAGTGATGTATGGAAGTGAGAGCTGGACTACAAAGAAGGATGATCGCCGCAGAATTGATGCTTTTGAGCTGTAGTGCTGGAGGAGACTCTTGAGAGTTCCCTGGACTGTAAGGAGGTCAAATCTATCCATCCTGAAAGAAATCAACCCTGAATGTTCACTGGAAGGACAGATTTTGAAGTTGAGGCTCCAGTTCTTTGGCCACCACATTAGGAGACAGGAGTCCTTGGAAAAGTCCCTGATGTTGGGAAAGATTGAAGGCAAAAGGAAAAGGGGACAGCAGAGAACAAGATGGTTTGATGGTGTCATCAATGCAACCAATATGGATTTGACCAAACTCTGGGAGACAGTGGAAGACAGGAAAACCTGGCGTGGTCTGGAGAAAACACCACACAGGGGTAACGAAGAGTCAGACACAACTGAACGGCTGAACAACAACAACAAGCAGAGAGCCCACCATCAGCAATGATCTTCATAGAGGAAAACTGTGTGTTCATAACACCTGGTTATGCTACAGTAACCTATTATCTTAGTGAAGCCCATATAAAGAAGCACCTAGGACAGGAATGTCTGCAGAGCATTTAACTGGGTCTCTGTGTGAAAATATCATAGAAATGGACAGTCTGCTCTTTGTACCCCATTGGCTATATGGGACAGAGCATAATGTTATGTGCTGTCCAGTAATATCTGACCTATAGTGACTTTAATATGGTCTTAAACGTAAATAAGATATTTAAAAAGCAGTTTTACCATTTCCATTCCCTCATTGAGTCTTCATGGCTGAGCAGGGCTTCAAACTCTGGCCTCCAGAGTCCTATTCTGTCACTCAATGCATTACACAATGCTGGGTACACAGCGCCCAATAGCACCAGTTATTCCATCAGAGAAAAGTCAAATCTTGATATTAAGAAGTGAAATATAAAAATATCTACAATTACATTCTAATATCGGGTGGGGGAGGGCAACAACCTTCCTTCCAATGCAATTGGATGTGTCAGAAAAGGAGGAAGAAAATATTTTTCACTTACGGTAAAAAAGAAAAAGAAAAGAAAAAGATTGAACTTCCCCTGGCAACCTTCTTTGCCTCTGATCCTCCTCATCTCCTTCATCCTGTACATGTGTTGTTCGTGAGCTTATTAAGTGCAATAATGTCTGATTTGTCTTGGTTATATGTATAAAGGCAGGTAGCAAAGATCTGTGGCCAGAAGTAGTAAGGTGGCCTAGCAGGATACTGACCACTGTAATCTCTTCCATTTGTCCAAGGTTGGCCATTTCTATTCTGTCAGATTGTTTGAACTGCAGAAAAGGAAGTTATATTTCATGTGCAGATTTGTGGACTGTAACACATTTCTTCCATAAAGGCATGTGCCAAATAAAAGGTGTTGGGTTTTGTTGTTATGAGCTGGCCGATCTCATCTGACCTCCAGTGATGCCCAACAGGATTTTCAGAGTGAGGCATTTAAAGTAGTTCAGTGAGTGTCACCACCACCACCACCACCCTGCATATCCATATCTGAGCATGGATTTGAGCCCAGGTAGTCTGAATCCAACTCTTTGTAAGACCCTGTTGTTTTATAGGCAGGCAGCTTGATCCAGACTTAAAGATATGTCACAGGTACCTCTAACTGATCTCAGATTTGCCAGTACAACTGGATCTACCAGCACAACAGCTGTGCTAGCCAAGATCATCTAACAGAAGAGTGACAAGGCACAGAGGAGGAAAAGCAAGGGAAGAGCTCTGTCATGTCAGATCCAAATCCCATTCAGTCCAGAGTCCCAGCCACTGTGCCGACATAAAGTCATGCCATATTAGTGTAGTTCTAAGTATTTTCCAACATGCCTAGGCTGGGAGAAGTTTGGATGTGGCATAGATTCAGTCACTTTAACCATTTAAGATTGAATCCCAACCTAGCAAAAAAAAGGAAAGAGTATAAATAAATAGTCTGATGAAACCTCCCTGGATGAGGTCAAATTCTATGTATCTCCAAAGCACACCAAATGAAGTGAACTACATGAAAAATAATATATATGTTAATAACTGAGAAACCTAGTTTAAGGATTTATATAATGTGTACAAGTGAGAATTGTTTCCACCGTTATTTCACTTGTAGTCATTCAGAGTTGGTAGACACCTTAATGATAGAGCACTGAAGCATTCCATCAGAGTAAATGAGCATAAGTAGCTGACACAAGGTGTATTTCGCTCACCCACTTAATGCTTTGCTAAGTCAGTAAATTTAGGGGCTTTGGAGAACATATATGAGAACATAAATAAGGTTGGACATAAGTGTCTTATTCTGAAGTGCTGACAACATTCCAAGGAGACCACTTTTGTTTTCCATATGCTGAAACAGTCTCTAATTACATTCCATAACAAATTAAAGATACTAGCAAATTGCTTCTACATAAAAGGCTGACTGGAAAGTCCACTCATGGCTCTATCTACTTACCCATCATTCTTTGGATTGCAAACTAAATGTGTTCATGGGGATGCTAATGAGACTTTCCCTGTTGCCTCCATTAGGTTTTATGAGGTGTAAACCCCAATATTAGTTACAAAATTGGTTCTATACCCATTAGCCATATCCTCTCCTGTTTATTTCCCCTTATTTCACACTTCAGCTCATATAATACAATCAGGTAACAGTTCTGTGGAATTTTTGCTCCTCTTCCAGTAATCTTTTTTTTTTAAAAAAATCAAAGACTCACATCCATCAAACACGCACTATGGCCCAAATCCTGTTGCTTAGTGCATTAAATTACACTAGAGTAAGCCTAGTGACCAACAGGGATTTGGTGAGTCCCCTCCTCCATGGGTTCAATTGTTTCTAAAGGGCCTACTCTAACTGCAACCTACCTTAGTACAATGAGCTGCAGTTAGAGCAGACCCATTTGAAGCAATAGAACTTAAGGAGGATGTGACTCACCAAATCCCCATTGGTCAGTAGGCCTACTCTAGTACAGTTTAATACACTAATCTAAGGTATCTGGGTCTATGACAAAATCCAGTAGTGAGTCACAACTAGCATAGGTTCATTGAATCAATAGACTTTACACAGGTGTTGACTTGCCAAATCCGCACAGATTCCATGGGCCTATTGTAGTTGTGACTTAATACTGGATGTCAGCCATAGGCCAAAATCCTGTTGCTTGGAGTAGTAAATTGCACTGAAGTAGGTTCATTTAATCAATGGGGATTTAGTGAGTCATTTCCTCAGTAACAATGTAAATGCTTATAGTGGTTTGTAGAGTTGGGCATGAAATGAAAAATGAAATCCTGTTTCATTGTTTTGTTAGGTAACTAATTCATTATGTAATGAAACAGTAGGAAGTGTATCGTAACGAAACACAATTTTCCCTCTAAAATGAAAGGATTCATCCTAGAGGAATCAATGGCAGGAGAGCTCAAGCTCTTCCCTGTAAGTCCCAGAAATTTGGAGAGGTTTGGGGGTCAGGCAACTGAGTTAATAAGCTCCAAAAGGGGTGCCCCTGACCCCCAAAACTTTCCAAATTTCGCAAGCTTACCTAGAATTGCTTGAGGAAGCTAACCCTGCAGTTTTGGTGCTTGTGATCACTATTTTGGAGTACATTTTTATGTACTCGAAAATAATGATCACAACCAATATCAGTTTGGCATTGGCACCAAAACTGCAGGGTTAGCTTACACAAGCAATTCTATGTAACCCCCTGAAATTTGGAAAGCTTTAGGAGTCAGGCAGCTGAGTTACGCCCTAAATTACCTCCTAAATTGCTGGTACATGCCATACACATTCTCTTTCAATTAACTACTGGCAGCCCCTTTGGAGCTTATTGACTCAACTCCCTGAACCCCAAACCTTTCCAAATTTCAGGAGCTTACCTAGAATCGCTTGAGGAAGCTAACCCTGACATTTCCATGCTGAAACATAGCTGCAATCCATATTTTTGAGTACATAATGTTTGTTATGGTTATGTACTCAAAAATATGGATCACAGTCATGTTTTGGCGTGGAAAGGGCAGGGCTAGCTTCTGCAAGCTCTGCCCTGTAAGCACCTGAAATTTTGAGAGGTTTGGAGGTCAAGGAGCTGAGTTATTAAACTCAAAAGCGGGTGACACTAGGAAACAAAATTCTAATTAATTTCAGATTCGGAAGCAAAGCTGTGGTGCTAATCATTTGCTCTTTGGGGGGCTATTATCAATTAGAAATATTTCAGGAGCACTACTTTGGAACTTAATAACTCAGCCCCCTGATCTCCAAACCTCTCCAAAAAAATTTTATTGGGGGGGGGCTTACAGGGAAGAGCTTGAGGAAGCTCCCAAGTGATTTTGGTGCCTCTAGGACCCAGAGGAGCATAGCATTTTGCTTCATTTCATTACAAAGCTATTTTTAAAAATTAGTAACAAAACAAAGCACTTTCTCCGTTTTGTGCCCATTTCTAGTGGTTTATCATTAATATTCATCTCCCTGTGGCACCAGACACTTAGCATAATGTAAAATTAGAGTGGAGTGGGCAACACTCTCTCTCCAGTTGTGTTTGGCCCCTAGCTCCCATGAACTAGTTGTGAGGCATTGTAGGACTTCTCCAAAAAATTCTGGAGAGCCAGAGTTGTCTACGCATACAGATTTTTTAAAACGAGGAACCAGATGATAATTCAACTAAAAGAATGTGAAAATAAAATATGATAACAAAGTAATAATATATGTTTAAATACCATATAGGAACTTCTAAGAGTCAAGATGGAATAGAGAAGTGGAGTGATCAAATGAAATAATTTCAGCTGATCAAATGAAATAATTTTCAATGAAGACATGACAAATAACTAAACAAACTCATAATAACAGTCTAATAGCTCTCTTAACAAATGTGATAGACATGACAAATAACTATTTGTAGAATTTGTTAGATTCTACAATAATTATGACACACACACAATTGATGTTCTTTATATCCTGCTCTGCTTGTGAAACTAAAAGTGCTTGCTAATATTTGGGGTATTGATCAACTATGCCATTTACTAACTTTATTATGTTTTTGTAAAGCCAAGTAACTCCATTCTGCCTGTACTTCTTGTGAAGACTTGCTCTATCAACAGCATATCTCGTATTAGAGCAATCAATAAATTTCTAGGTTCCCACTGAGCAATTCTTGTCATTTTAAAAATGAGTGCTATCTTACATGTGTAAACCTGATGTAAGAACAAGGATGGGATGAAAATGCCAGTGGGATTGTGAAAAATGCAACAAAAACAGAACTGACAGATGATCACATCCCCAGTTACACTATTGAGGCATCATATTGACTGAAAGAATAAGGATATTTGGGGAACCGCAGAAACAGAAAGTTGACTGAGACTACAATTTTCCCACATACTGACAGCTGATGTATTATATTCTCCTTACTGCTCAGTAGGAAGTTATAGATCACAATAATACTCAGTGTTTTTTTTTTTTTATTATTCTTCACTCATATCTCTATTAGTAAATCAGATCAAGCCTGTTGTTTCGGAAATGAAACGATTCATCCTAGAATGGAACAATTTGTCCTAAAATCCCAGAATGGATTTCCTGTGTATGTTGAAAGCGTGAACCATGCAGTACAAGACTGTGAAAAGAACTGCAGCAAGATCTGTGGTGCTTTTAAAACTAATATATACTTGGCATAACCTTTCATGGACCACGTTTCACTTCTTCAGATATACAGAATGTAGCCTCAGTAGGGGTCATAGAATGTAGCCTACTGAGGTGACATTCCATGCTTGTGAAGAAGGTCCTTGAAAACTTATACCAACATTTTTGGTTAGTCTTAAAGGAAACACTTTGTTCCAAGGAGTCCCAAATGTATATCCCAAAGACTGACCACCAAACAGTGGAAGCTATACTACATGTTCTAGAAGAGTGGTCCCAACAGTTTTTGAGTTGTGACTCCCTTTTGTAATAGCCATGTAACTTGCATTGCCCCTCACATTTGTATAAAAAGATCAACATTGTTGTTTGCCAACATGACAGTGCTGTCTATGTTGCTGTAGCTTGCCTTCCTACTGCTCCTGCTGCCTTACTCCACTGCCACCACTACAAAACTGGGAAGAAAACATGCTGGGGGGGGGGGAATAAATATAGGGAGAAGACAAAGCAAAAGACTTCAAAGATGGGCCAGGGGACAGAAGGACATTGCAGGACCCAGGAAAGGGCAACACCTTCAGGTAGAAACAGTCAAACACTGACACAAAGTCTCCTTGCACCTACTGCAGAAGAGTCAGGACAGCCATTTTTGTTTCCCCCTTCCTGAGAAGTTCTTGTTTTTCCTTCTTCTCCCCTTCTTGAAGCTCTCCCAAAGTGACATGCCTTAGTTAAAATCCCTTTCTTGTAGAAGTGGCAGCAATTAATATTTTACAATTTAGGTCATCCCTTCTCAGAAAATAGAGGTTTCTTTCTCCTTCAATGGACCTGTTTAACAAGGGCTACAGCACATATAAGGTGACCCATCCAGCCCGCAAAACTCAATATTTTGCCTTTCCCCCTTTCCTTTCTGCTTCCTCCTTTATTTTTGTCAATTTGAAGCCACAGGTTATCTCACAGCTGTTTCTTACTGGGCTCCATAGATTTAAGATATATTAGGGGTGGATTTGTCCCAAACTCTGATAGAAAAGAAAGAAGACATCTGGTGGTGCAGCTTATTTGCAGGGACAATCGAAACAACCCCCTCTGAAACAAATCAGTCATAGTATAAAATCCACATGCTTCTAAATAGTAGCTTTAAAAGGACACATTGTGTAGCTGTTTACAAGTCTAGCACTAAATAAATTGACTAAATCACTACTTCACCACACCATTCAAATCATGATAGAAAAAAAAAGCAAACAAATATTCCAGTGCATAATGACACAGTTGCCCTTGGTAGAGAGATTCCTTGTGGGCTTTAGAGGAATCAGAAGGGGATCTTTTATTGAGGGATTCCTCCCCCTTTTTATGCCTGCTTCTCCATTATTAATTATTTTTGAGCCCAGAGTATAAAATGCTTGTTCATTCTCTTATCTGTGTCACCAAGTGCTCAAAATGCAACCCATCAGCTGTACATGAGAGAATATGCCACATTCTCCACCATTCCCTATACCGACCAGATAACTAATCTCCAGAGTGAGTCACAGAGGCAAATGTAGCCTCATTACTCTTCCGGGTAGATCTCAACATCGGTTGCTCTGTATGTTCAGGTCCTCCAGGATGTTTGTGCTTATCACTTACTGGCTCAGCCTGATTAAATTACATGGCTTACTTAAGTACACATGCAACCCTGTAAAGCTCAAAAAGATGGTAATAATAATGTGTTTTTAAAATTTATCAGTAAAGACAACTTGAATGTAAAAATAATTTTGTAGCTCATTCATCTAAATGGGGACCTTATCGTATGAGGGATGAGGAGTCAAAATACTGAGAGCAGAGAGATCTTAACTCACATGATGGATGCGCAGTTGCACACAGTATGACATCCTCTTGTCTCACGTCTCTGCTCAGTAAAAGAGAAAAAATGTTTCTGAAGTGAATGTTGATCACAGAAAAAAAGAGAATTTCTTCTAGTTTATTATGCTCTAGTCTCTCTCGTGAGACCCATTTATAACACCCCAAGGCATACAAGACCACCTAATGATATAAAACACATTATTTAAAGAATTACTCTTAGACATTATAGAGCTGATCAATCTCTGTTTTAGCAATTAAATACACATGACCCACAAAAGTCAACGAAATTCAGTTCAAGCTTCCAAAATGCGTACGTTTCAATCTTTCTAGTCTTCATATCTGTACAAAGAAATGCTGAAGAAATATAATGCAATATATTCGAGACAGAAAAAGTTAGAAAGCCATTTTTAAATCTTTAGGAAGTGAGGCAGTAGAGAGCAGAACAGCCAAGCAGCATCTCGTTTGCTACAAATCTTTTCTGATGAGTCAAGTCCACTGCCTGCACTAAGGTCATATTTTGGAAGACAGTATATTTGGCTTCTCACATGCAATCTGTCAGCTTCTAAGATCCATCTAGAGGTACAACCTGCCATCAAGATTTTTCACTTTAGCCTCCAGGAAAGAGAACAGGAAAAGAATGTACTCACAGGAGCTTCCTATGACTACCAGACATAGATACCTAGCTACCTCTGCGGTTTAGGTATGCAGCTGCATACTTCGACTTAAAAATATGGAAGGCTGGGAATTGAGATACCTGCTTAAAAGCTTGAATAACTGGACCTTGCAGAGAAGCACCTTCTTTTACATCACATTTCAGGTAAAAGAGGAATAGTATTGTAAGGAATAATAAAGTGGGAGAACATCTGAAAATGGTACTGATAGATTCCACATCCAGTCATGGAATGTGTGGAAGCTTCACCAGTGTGATGGCAAAATCTGACCTTTGTGTCCAAATGTCTACAATGTCTCTCACCTTTTCCATTCTGCCGAAGGTTCCGTGACCATATCATGTGAGCCATATTGGGTGGCAAGATTTCTGACCTCTATATGCAGTCTCGCATTATTTAACATAAAATGACCCCGGGTGGGCAGCAGTGGCAGGGGGAGGCGTGCACGTGCGGGTGACAGGGGCAGTGGGGGCAGCAGGCTAGCCAGCGGTGGCAGGGGTGGGTGGCGCCCCCTCTCCATTTTGACACCCCCTGTCCATTTTGGTGCCCTAAGCAACTGCCTAGTTTGCCCTAATGGACGCGCTGGCCCTGGTCACACAGGAGGTTTTGTCCTCCTGCAGTCTCTCCAGCACACAACAGATGTCACAGCCTTCTATGAGAGATCAGGTATGCAGAGGCGAACCTGCTAGGGACAAAGAAATCCATATGTAGTTGCCTTTAAACATAAATTGCATACATGTATAGGATTCTGACTATAGAGTTAAAAGGTTGGACTGTTCCGTTGGTAACAGCCCAACCTTTTGATTATGGTGTTTCCTTCCATCTCAGTCTTGCATGGCCTGCATTAATTCAATCTGTATGGTATAAACAGATACCGCAAAAACTAAATACATGACAGAAAGTCTCCATCACCATTTAGGCAGCAGGAAAATAGCCCTGGGAATGCTGCCCTGGATATCCTTTAGATTGCAATGTTTCTTATGGGGAATAATGGGTTTCATTTTGCTGGTTCAGTTTATTAAATATTCAGTCAACATCCCTATCACTCTCCAGTGCAAGGGCAAGTTACAGTGACATGGTTAAAATAGCAGTAAGCACACAGTAATGAAGGAACACATAAGGAAATCAAGCAGAAAAATATTCTCAAATTGAAATTGAGAGGAAACAAAAATTAGCTTCTGCAAAATGCTTTTGTAAATGTCTTTGGCCTCTTTTGCCTCTAATCCCTGGCACAGTTGAAATGTTTGTCTTTTGCACTTTGGATTCATTCATGCAGTATTATAAGTTCTTATAAAACAACTTAAGAGATACAGTGGTACCTTGTATAAAGGAATTAATTCGTTATAAATGAAATTCTGTTAAGCAAATATTCCTTTGTACAAATTTCCTATAGGAATGCATTGAAAACCGATTAATCCCTAATTGCGACCGTTTTTCTGTTGTACGGATTCGCCCCATAGGCAATTCTGTTAAGCGATTTTCCCCTACAGTATCTCTGGAAATCTTTTCCTTTAAGCGGATTTTCTGTTAAACAAACCACTTGTTATATGAGGGTCCACTGTATTTAAGTGATGATAAATATTTAGGGAAAGTACCATTTTCAGTGATGATTTTGATAATCACCTGAACACCATATGAATCGACATCTATTTTTAAATGCACTTATCTAAACAGGTTCTTAAGTCTTTGTTGTTGTTTTTCCTCTGCACAATATGTTGGACAATAGTGGGAGAGCCAGTTCTGGTTGTTCTATCTGTAGCATTAGTGCTTTGGGAGCCCCGGAAGACATAAAAGTGATTTTTTAAAAACAGAAACAAAACGATCCTAATAAGTATTAGCAAGTTACTAGACTTGAAATCACACTTCTCTTGTATGCTTCCTACCTCAGTCTTAAAGCTTCTGGGATGTTTTTAATGTTTTGATTCACATTCAGACTTCCTAATAACACAGTGAAAAAGCATAACCCCATGAAATTTCCCTTTCTTTAACTTTGGCTATTTGTCAGTAATATTGCAATATAATATAATATGATATGATATATAATATAATATAAAAGGACCAGAGTTGGACATTTTAAAATCCTTATGTATTTTAATTCTGATTTTTTAAGGCTGTTGTCATGCAATTTGCCACAGAACTGGTGAGATGGCCTTTATTACCAGATATTAAATTTCAGACTTGATGCATTTTGAACCAAATTCTTCTGAAAAAGTGGCCACCAGGGGGCATAATCAGGCTTGCTTGGTGTACCTGAAGGTTGCATTTAAGAATAAAACACATCAGGCGTGGAGGAAATGTTCGTGTTTTTCATTTACACAAACACTTTAGCATCACGCCTTGACTGACTTGTGTCCAGTTGCTGCTTTCATGGTAGTAATTTTAATATGTGTACATCAATTGAATTAAATATATTTTAAAAACAGAAAGCAATATACTTCATGATCAAATAAAGCAGCAATGGATTAAAGGAAAAGCAAAAATATATCAAAGCAACTAAAAATCACGATGGCAACTCCATTTTCTACTTAATTTGACTACTACTGCTTGAGGCTATGCGTGTCTATGCACACATTTATTTTGTTAAATGAAACATCTCTTACTTCCATGTAATTGGGTGTATGATTGCAGCCTCAAAAAAGTCTTATTGATACTTGCCTAGTGATACTTGGTCCAGTGAACACAGAAAAATGTACTTTTGAGCAAAGACAACACGTAAGACTGCACTGTTAGAGAAAAACCAAGATAAACAACATAAAAGGTCACCCAGAGTCATAAGTTTTGCTCCAGCTAGCTACAAATGAAACATTCTAGGAAACACCCTGTGGCCTTTACCTGTTGTGATGAATAATACATGGGAACCATTTTATAGCATAACAAATTTTGTTTTATTTGTGTCATTCCAAAATTATTTTAAAGCTTCATTCATAATGGAAGGAAAGGAAAGGAAAAACAAAACAAAACAAAACAAAATGCTACATTTTTGTTTCATGCCCTTCTCTAGTGGTGAGTGCTCCAGCATTGGAGGTATTCACAGTGCTTGGCATAAATAAACTAAAGTGAACTGGAATAGAAGCTTTCCAGTCTGAAAATTACCAAGTATTACAGTATCAATGTAACTATTATTCAACTAACAGATACAGTGGAAAAACCATCTAGACATTTTTATGGGTATCATAGAGTACCCAAAAGACAAATTGGCTCTCATTTCATTAAAACCTGAAACTGACTAAACTGAGGCTATTGTATTTTGGACATAGCATGAGAAGAAAAGACTGGCTAGAAAATATAGTAAATGTGAAAACCACTTTGACAACATGTGATATCAAATGAAATTAGGTGTGTATTTAAATGAGAAAAACTAGAGAAAAGACTATTATTTTATTTGTCTTATTTATACGCTGTCTTCTTCCCAACCATATATATTATTCCAATGTTCAACACCAGGATATAGAATAGCAGCATAAAATGTGTTTATCTGTTTATCTGAAGCCATCATGAAGATGAGATCCTCGTGGCTGTTACACTTGCTTCTCCTGGGTATTGCATTAATATCTGTATTAACATCTTTGTAACAAAGTGAAGTCATGCACAATATCCTTAGACAAATATGATATAGCAAGACTATAGTCTTTTAACCGGTACTAGATACTGTAATTCTTTTGCTCTTAAGGAAGGAACAAACATTTCTGCATTAGCTATGAAGCACAGCAAGTAAGAGTTTATTGGGCTCTTATCAGAGGAAGTAGAGTACAAGGTGAATTAATTGAAATAAAACTGTGTCTAAAATTGCCTTGCAGCTTTTTTTATAGATGGTGCAAATTGCTTTTCTTGCTAGCATTTCATGTTAATGCCAGAACAGGGAAGTTGCAAGTAGGGTCTTTGGAAGAGCAAAACCGTCATTACACTGAATGTGATTTCTGTTTGTGGGTATTAGGAAGAGAATCAGAAGTGAGGAAAGCAGGGACACATATGTAATCTAGTTCTCTTCTCTGGCACGTTTGCCAGACTCATCTAAACCCATTGATCCATTAAAAAAAACTTGTTGCTGCAGTTGCCAGCATGTTTCCAGCGGAACACCTGTGCCTTTAATAGCTATCCAAGCAGCAGAAATTTTGCTGACAAACCTTTTACTGGTGTTTTATGAATATACATGCTACGCATGCATCCAAAAAATTAAGGAACATTGAACAAGATTTTAAGAAAAACATTTTTAAAAATTGGAATAGGCCCATTCCATAAAACATAAGAGCGAAAAAAGACAATTTTGTGAGGAAATATGTTGGGGATGGGGGGCAGCAGTCACATCACATTGGGTTGGTTGCCCTGAACTGTTTCCTGATTTAGAAGAAAAACTTAGGTTGAAAATAATCTCTGATGAATGAATGGTAGGTTGAAAATAATCTTTGATGAATGAATGGTTGGTGAATACCAGAGTCGCAGTTGGCCAGGATTCACTCCAGGAGGAACATTCCAGCTTGCCTTTTTATTATAGAGGCCTAGCTGGATGAATTTAGGTGGTGGTGTGATCTCTTTCTTCTTAGCCATGTTTGCTTGTGCATCAGGTAAGACCTTATTCCCATGGTAGGATCCACTTCTATCCCCAAAAGGCTGCCTTTGGTGCAGCAAATGTGGGGTAACATATTCAACATTGCAAGATATGGAATTTGTAACAAACACTTGAATTTGCAGCCCTCGGTTTGAAACTGGAATAAACATCTAGCTATGATTTCTGGAATTATTGATTTTTTTACTTCCAACATCCCCAGATAAAGTATTGTCCAGCCTGATGAAAGCCAGTGTGGGCGGAAAGCTGGCATTTGTTTTGTGTTTTTTAATGATCTAATAGGGATACTGTATCGTATTTTCCCGTTTATAAAGTGGTCCCAAATATAAGACGACCCCCACTTTTCCAACCCAAAATTATAGAAAAAGGAGAAAGAGGAGCCCATATGGGACAGATCCACCCCCATCTTCTTGCGCTGGACCTGGTGGGTGGTGGGTGGACTCCTTTTTCTGAGCTTGGAGCTGCCACCCACCAGGTCCCAAGAAAGAAGATGGGAAAGAGCCATCCCAGATGGGCTCCTCTTCCTCATCTTCCTTCACCACCCATCATGTATAAGACAACCCTCAAATTTTAGCCTACCCATTAAAAAATAGCATCTAATAAACAGAAAAATATGGTATCACCCATCCCCTTGCCTTTGGACAAGGACAACACAGATATTCCCACTTCTTCTTCTTTTTAATCACTGGGCTAAATGTGACTTTTTCCTCAAGCATTTGTTAAACGATTACATTTTTGCTCTGATGGTATGGATGATGTGTGCATGCTGGAACCCGGCAGCCTTCTCGGCCTCCATTAAAACAAGTTTATTATGCCATGTTGGGAAATGGGAGTGATTGGGTTTTCTGCCTCAACGTATTAAGGTATTGGATTGTTTCTAGCACTGAGCCAGGAATTGACAGTGTTGTCATGCAGATGTGCCTTCCTAAATTCTTATGACTCTTTCTTTCTTCTGATTGATCCGGCTTTTGTTGTTTCTGAGAGAGATTAGTAGAAGAAATGAGCACGAATGGTTAAGAAAAAGTGGCACTCGGCACCTCCAAATCTTCTTTCTTTTTCAAGAATTCAGTATACATTTATCCAAACCGTACTGTGTAATGAGTTATTGATTTTTACCTCTGGCCACTTTGTTATACGCACGCACACCCACCCACAAACTCAAACTAAAGAACAGGCCTATTCAGTGAACAGGGCAGGTTCAGAGCAATTACACAGCTGTTCTTTAATACAGAAAATTATCTCTATTGTTGCCTGGGCTCTTAATGGCTGCAAAAGTAACAAATGTGAATAGCTTGAAGGAAGGAGACATGATGAACAACATTCATTTTAGAGAGAGCTGTGCACGTAATACAAACACGAGCTGAAATTCAGCACTGAAGAGGAGGACAGCACAGAGGCCTAAGTGCAATCAGTGCTGCTCTGAGGACCCTCCTTCCAACTGTTCAATCAGCAGTTTGCAATTGCTGTGTCCTTGCCAGGACTCTGCAAAAATCAGGAGGAAGCACCCAATAGACATCACAGTGTAATGTGGTATAGAGTCCAAGGATATATTTTTCATGAAAAATTCAGCATATATTTGAATGCTTGCTTTTTTTTTCTTTCTCTTTTCCAGTAACTAAATGGAGAACAGATGAGAGAGATTAATTCTGTACTATTTTTGACTAATTTGACTGTTGAAAGAGTATTACTAGAAAACTGAATATTTTTGGGACAAACGGTGATCCATCTCAAGCTTATTTAGGTCTTAAGACAGTGATGGCCAAACTTCGGCCCTCCAGATGTTTTGAACCACAAGTCCCAGAATTCCAAGCCTGTATTCTCAATGACAAAGGACTGTGGGAGTTGTGGTCCAAATCATCTGGAGGGCTGAAGTTTGACCACCACTGTCTTAAGAGGTTTTCAGTGTTCATCACATCTTTCTCTAAGGGTCTACTAAAATGTCCATCTTGGAGCAGAGTAGGCCATAGCAAGGTGGAAGCAAAGCTGCCATCTTACCCCTCCGTTTTGTCCAGTATTACTTCTGTGCTTTTTGCAGCTGCCTTGTAGGGAGAAATAAAGTGAGTGAAACCTTTCCTAGTGTGGACTGAAGGGCTTGAAAAAAGGAAAGGAACATTGACTACAATGTTTAGCATATACACTAAAGATTATGTCTTGTTGAACTCAGTAGGACTGAGGTTTTGTGACTGAAATGTATGCTGTTAGAATGAAGTGATGTAAAAATAGCAATCCATGGATAAAGCAACTACAAATTCCAAGGAATAGGAATAGTTTTGCAACAGTTCTTCAGAAAAAAAGCAAATAAGGCAAGAAGATTGTGGCAAACCTCACATTAAAATATGTCAGTCTTTTAAGATGCCACAACAATTGTATCTTTCTTATTTGTTTATTTGTTGTTTTGTTGTTTTGTTTTTGTCTAATATTTTTGCTCAGATTTCATTTGAGTACCGCTTCAAAAATTACATCTTAAACTATTGTTGCTGTTGTCCCCCCCTTATTCAAGGGACTGCATTTTCAAGTTACATATAACAGGCAAACTAGTTAGTCATCATTATTTTTATTTAGATCTCATATACAGTAATACCTTGGTTTAAGAGCATTTTGCAAGACAAGCAAAAATTTCTTCTAATTTTGCCTTGATCAACAAGAAATGTCTTGCAATACAAGCACTGGAGGAGGTCACATGATCACAAGCGATCTAATGGTGGTGCACTATCTCTCTCCCCCCCTGCTGGATTGCAGTTGATTGGAATATTTCATCTCAGGCAGCCTCCAAAACAAAGAGAAGAGAGAGAAAGGGAGGTCTCTCTTGCATCAGCCAGGGAATTTGCTTTGAGATAAGAGTGTTTTGGTTTACAAGCATGTTTCCAGAATGTATTACGCTCATAAACCAAGGTATTACTATGGTATTTTCAGCTATCTGTGCAGACTGTATTATGCATTTGCAGTCTTTGCTCTTTGTAAAATATTTCCTCCTTTGCAGGGTTGCAAGACTATAATCTTTATGTTTAAAAAGCCCAAGCCTGAAACCAGTTGATTGTGAGGAGGGCTGTGGGTTAGATTTATCTCCTACTGTTCCTTCTTCTTTTTCAGTAGCTGCTTCATGCGCTTTTTGATTTTTCTGAACAGGCTTTTACCACAGGCCTAACTCTTCTCCATTCTCTTAAATCAGAGGCACCACATTCCCTGTATTTTCTTTTAATATCATGTCTCTTAACAGCCTTACACAGAGACGTTAAATAAATGAAGCTTTTTCTTTCCATTATTTCATTACTATAAGTCACTTTGCTAAATGTCTGGTAGGTCTGTATTTTCCTGTAAACTTGTTTTCGTAGTAATTCGATTGTTCAACCTGCTGAAATTGCTTTGGGATATTAGCACCGATGAAGCTGTCTTGCCTGGCTGTGAAATAATGCCATGCTAGAGTCGTTAATTCTTACTAATGTAGTGCTCTTAAAGTTACACAATGAATACAATTCTCAGAGTATCAAAAGAAGAAGAGTGTTCAGTAAAGTCCAGCTTTATTAGTGTCTCAGTAGCATGAGGCACTAATGTGTCTCAGTATGTCCAATATAAAAGCTTGGCTCCAGTATTTTATATTAGAAACAGTTTTGTTTGTTTGTTTGACTTGCACACTGTTACAGAATAAATTGTTAAAGACAAATGTAATTACATTTAATTACTAGCATCTTAATTAGTAGTGTAGGAGTGAGGAGCCTAATCCAGCATCTACTGCAATGTCAGGCAGATATCTTTGAAAACCTACCAACACAGCAAGATAGCACTGCCCATGCAAGGTGGATAAAAACTGATGATGTTTAAAAATCAAATTGATTTAAATTTAAAAAAAAAATGATTTTAAAAATTTGAAATAATCAAAAGAATCTGGTTTTTAATAGTTTAAATTTCGAATCCTCCCTCTTAGTATGTGGCTTTTACATAATTATTGTTCTCTAGATAACTGTTATCTGCATTTTGGGGGGAAATAGTGTGAACTCTATATTAAGTACACATGTATTAAGAAATCCTGGCATGTGGATGTGCTGTTTTAAAGTGCTTCTTCAACTGGTTAACATTTTTCTTTTAATTTTTTTTTAAAAATTGGTGCTTGGTGATAGGCACCTCATGGATTTTCAGGTGTAAAAGTAGGTTTAAAAAGTATTGCAGTATAAGCTTATGCATGTTTAATCAGACCATGTGGTTATTGTTTTCAGTCTTAATCCTTGTAGTGAATGTGGTTTGAACTGCAGTTTTAGTAACTATATAAAAGAGCAATAAAAACCCAAATCTCATAACATTAAATAGTAGGGTACAGATCTTTAACAACACACAACTGAACAATAGAGACGTGGCCAGCATCACCAATGAAGAATTTTGTTTTATAGCTGGAAGTGAGCTGCTAAAAAGAACAGCCCCTCCATAGTATACAGAAGCTCATGTTTTTAAAGCCTCATGTTATTGGGTATTTGTTATAAAAGAATTATATTCATACAATATTTCCAGTATATTACATTATGAATGGCCTTGATTCTGAGTTTTATCATTTTCAGTCAATATCAGTATGAATTTAATATTGGACTAGAATGGGCAAATGTTTAAATCCCCACATCTGTGAAAGTGAGCGGATGTGTTTAGGTGCTTTTTAAAAGATTCTTGATTAGACATAAGAGTGCTCCCTAAAAAAAGAATACAATGATATTGTTTTTGTTTTAAGTATGCCTGGGGGACTGGTTCAATCTGGTGGTGGCAGATTGCGGCTAATTCAAGATTTCCTCATTCAATTTTCTGGCTCCCACAAGCTGTCCACGATGAAATAGACAGGCCATAAATTGTGCAAACTGTGGGATTAAAGCAGAAGCTTTTAAATGCACCAGTCTCACCCTACGGGAAATGCCATCTCCCTTATAGAAGTATATTTTTGGAGCATGAGTTTGGCCAGTAGTATTTTAACTACAGTGAGAAGGTTCACGCTGGACTGATATTTTGTGATGTTTCGCTTCCTCTTTCCCTTTGCTTACAGAAACATTAGGGCAGTTTTGTGTTAATGGCTTCACAGAGCAAGATGTGAAACTTAACTTTTGCTCCACATCTTGCTCTGATCCTGGGGCTTTCCAGTATCTGATACAGTGAACATTTGTATGCAGGTACTATGGCTTATGTAAATCCACCTATAAAACTATGGGGTTCTAATAAATGCCAGGAGACATCACAGGGGATGCAACTGATTTCCTTATGTTGTGAGGCACGTGACTTTGGAGAAAGGTAACATAAGAGGAAAGGCAACATTATACTGAAATAACTATGATGATGTGTTATTGGAATTAGAGACACAACCATCTCTGACAAGATAATTGCTGTTCAAACAGGCTCCATGTTGGATGGCTTGCGAACTTGGTTACCGTAGTAGACAATGGCAATATCAGAGTTGTCACCTTAGTGAGAAAGAAAGAATGAATATTTAATATCTCAGACTCTGCAGTGAGGAAAATATTGTCTAGCTCTTGAAGGTCAAAATCCAGAGTCTGAGAAATACCACCACCATGTAACGGCTCAGGGTTGCTAGTCTCCCTCCAACAATGCAGTCTTTAAATTTGCCATATTATTTTGAGGTGATAGCATGTGTGTGTGTGTGTGTGTGTGTGTGTGAAGAAAAATAAAGGACCATCAGCTTAGCAAAAATTACCCTTGTAAAGATTTCTTTTAAATTGATTTTCCTAATGCATCTCAAAAAGTATAACTTCCATTTTTAAGTATGAAATCACTAAAATTACCTTCCCACTAAAACTGGAATAGCTTCCAGAATAGTCTTTCGTAAAACTGGAGATACTTCTCCTTTCCTCTTTCCTGCCACCTGGAGTTGCAAGTGTTCATCACACTAAGCGGTGAGCTTGAAAAAACTCCAAACTGATAGTAAATCTGCCTTTTATCCCTAAATTATCTTGCTTTACTGTCGATCCATGTTCTTCTGTATAATTGGACTGATGGGTTTTGGAGAGAGAAGTATGCAAAATACGACTGTTAAGTAAGCACTAACAAGATTGATATCATGTTGCTTTGTTTCAGCATACTGACAAAATTAAAAAAGGCAGGACTGGAAAAAGCACAAAGGAACCCCCCCCCCCCCAATACAAAGACTAACAAATTTGTTTCAGAGTGATTTTTCATTTATCAAAATTCAGACTTGTGGGATGCCCATACTTCACCATCTATATTTATATATACCTGTGATGTTGGTGTGGTCATGATAAGGTGATGATAGAGACTATATAGACAGAGTGAGAGCACAGGAATGCTGTTTGAGATACTCATTATTTGTTTGTTTGTTTCTTTGTTAACCATCCAATTTTCTCACAGGAACTCAAGGCAGTGTACAACATGTTGAAAATAAACAACTTGCCCAAACAAACAAAACCCCCAGACATACCAAATAATAATAATAATAAAATAATAATACTAATAATGAAAATACAGAGAAAATAATGATAATAATAATAAAAAGTAAAAATTAAAATAGAAAAACAAGACATAGCAACCAAACCCAGGCTCCAACAAGAAAGGGCTGGGACAAACAGTCACACAACTGATGACATACCACTGTGCACGATCTATTTACTAATAGATAGGCTGCTAGTTTAATGTTGTGTTCTGATAAATTCTAAATTTAAAAATCTATTTATATATTTTAAAGCAGGCTTTGGCAGCATCCAGGTGTCTGGGAATTGCACATACCCATCTCTGAATCTTGGAGAGCTAGACCCATTCCTGTAAGCTCCTTTTTTTTCCTTTCAGATTTTTTTTGAACTGAAAAATCCTCTCATACTTTCTGGTTGCCAATTGTAAAAATATTTTAAAACCATGGTTTCCTGTATACAGATCACACACACACATCTGTAGCTGTTTTCCATGTGAGAGTTCTAATTCTATTACAGTGACACAGTTTTAATGAAAGCTCAGAAACTTGATATCCAGAAGCTTATTTTATGACAAATATTTAAGATGAAGATACACTTTAGCACCTCTCATGTGGGGGCTACTATCGATAAAGTATTTGTCCTGGTGAACACAACTTGCATTAAATTGTGTGTTCCATTTTGCCCTCTGCGCTTTAACAAATGCAATCAATGTTAATGTTTTTTGAAGGGCTTTCAGGTTCATTTCCCCCCCATATAGCTTGCTTCATAGCTAAGTAGCTCTTTCTATAGAAAAGGGGATTAAAATGTCGGACATATATTTCAAGTATCTAATTATGAAGTCCTGCTGATTTAAGGATCTCACAAAAATAAGTTTGCACAAAGAATTACACAACTCAAATAATTAAAATGATCACTTGACTATTCCTATATCTGTCACCTTCTTAAAAATTACATTGCTCTCTTGGGAATATAACAAGGACAATGAAAAATGAGTTGAACATTTAAAAGACTACGGTTTGTTATGCTCATATTTATAACAGTCTGAAATGTATGTTTTAGGTGAAGGAACAGCAAGATGGAAACAAGGCATAGTGCCATGTAAGGTATGAATTCACAGTGGACTGTTGTGGAGTCACTTGGCCCTTGTGAGCCCCTGTAGTCCTGGGGACCTCTGAGGGGTTAACAGCGCAATATCACATAAATACAAACAGCAGAGAAAAAAATCAACTGGATTTATTCAAACATCACAAACAACACCAACAGTGTTACTCCTTGTTGCTAGTTCTGTACTTTCATCAGCATTTGGCCATTCTCT
Organism: Phrynocephalus versicolor; assembly: GCA_023846285.1. Taxonomy (NCBI): domain Eukaryota; kingdom Metazoa; phylum Chordata; class Lepidosauria; order Squamata; family Agamidae; genus Phrynocephalus; species Phrynocephalus versicolor. The sequence continues at coordinate 6,162,377 of JAHTLZ010003399.1, forward strand.
GGCTCCTGTCACCAGGAGGGAAAAACATGTAGTTTCCTTCACTGGACTTACAGTCTTTCCCGCCTTCTCGACTTGCTGAAGTTAACTCTACCAGTTGAGTCCCAAACTGAGGGTCAATATTCCCATACTGAGGGCAGGCATGATATTCCTTTGCCTTGGCTATCTCAGGTTCCCTGGCTTCCTGGGTTCAATGGGCATGGCCCTTCCTTCCCTGCCAGGGTTGGTGTGAAGAGGACTGAGGACTCACTTCTTTCCTTCTTCTCTTTCCTCTCTTTCCTTTTTTGTTCTTCCAGTAGGAAGGATGGGAAGGGGGCTTGCTTTTGTATTTATAGGGCTCCCCTCTGGGTGCTCTAAAGTAGGATAGGTTTGAATTAAATCAATTTAATTGAAATCATTATATAAATACAATTTAAATAGCTTGCAACTTAAATAAATATTTAGATTTCATTTTGACCATTTAAATCAAAATATTGAATTCTTTGATTTAAATCACTTAGATTTAAAAAACATTGATTTCAATCCACCCTGCTGTAAAAGTGATCTCAACCTCCCCCACCCACCCCAAGGATCTTCCTTGCAAGTAAGGTCCCACTCTCTTGGGCCTTTTTTTCTCAGGGGATTCCTCTGCCCAATAATTATCTAGTCATTCCTCCTGTGCATTCCCCCCCCCCCCCCAATCCCTCTGATTCTGTAGTCTCAACCTCCCCCTTGGAGTCAGTCATTTCCTGGGCTTTCCAAGGCTAGATGTTGCCTCAAGGGTAGAGGAATCCATCCTTCTTGTGGTGATTGTTCCCTCTTCTGAAAGAAGTTGCCCCTTTTCTCCTTGCTTTCCCTTGAGGGTTGACCTCATGTACTGTGGGATTTCCTATCCCGCCTTTCATCTTGACCCACCCTTTCCCCTCATCCTCAAGAGTAGTTTTCTGTCCCTCCACTAGGGAACTCATCACCTCCTCTGCTGTCTCCTTTGCTTCTGTTTCTCTTCTCATCTGCCCCTACCTTTGGGGTGAAGCCTCCTTTATATCCTTGACTGCCCAGAAAGAAATCAGTTCTTGTCAATTTTCAGAGGGTCATATTCTAAGCCCTACAGCTGACAACTGTCTGCATTTCTACCTACATTGTGTACAGAGGCCATGGTACCTTGTAACGCTTCCACATTCTTGTAGTTGGGTAGAATATGGGCAGGGACAGTAGTGATCCTGCTCTCTTCACAGCCATGCATGGCAGATTAAAGGAGGTCAGAGAAGATAAGGAAATAATCTGTAAGAGATGAGTTGAAAAAAGGAGAGGCAATATGACAGAAAATAAGAGGCTATTTGGGGCACAAATAGCAACATAACAGAAGTTGCAGTGATGAGGTCATTTGTCATTCAGCTAGTCATCATATTGTGGAATGATCTGTGGTTAATGGTCAATTTTAATACAACTGAAAAGCAGGTAAATTACATAAAACTGGTGTTCACTAAGATATAAAGTGCTTTCAGTTTAACCGGATTTCTGAATGTTAATGTTTCTTGAGAGATGACTGTATTCCAAAATCTTGTATGCATGATTTAGTAGCAGAGTCCTATTGGGATTTTGCTCTACAGCTTGCAGACGTTTTGGAAGCAAATTATGACTAATTAATGAGATGCCTGGTCTTGTTCCTGGCCATGTGTCAGTCACCCAAATGGATATGCAACCAGGTATGCAACCTGCACTTTATTAATTAGTTGCAATTTACCACCACAATTAGCAATTTTGTTTACTTAAAAGTAACATATCAGTACAACTCTGGCCACTGTTTTATTATTACATAAAACTTTTTAGCCCTCCATTTTTAAACTGAGGCCTGAGGCCAGGTGACAATGACACTTACAGAGACACCATCTCTGAATTAGCAACTGTGTTGTGCTAAATAGACATTCAGCTACACTGTGCTCCTAAGTTTTGCATTATCCTTTGAATGTGCCACTTGACATAAATGTCTGGACAGACTGGTTGCAAAGCTTATTGCCATGAGTGAGTTTGAAAAGATTTGCTATTTAATTATCAGACTAAAAGAACTATTGGATAACAAATTTGGATATCCCTTCCTCACATTATCCATTTCCAGAAATTCTGTTCAGATCATTCAAAATGTTGTTCATGTGGGTGTGCACATTAAATATCAGGACATGTTTTCCCCAATAGACTCTGTACATGTGCTCATTGCCTGGAGGTTTACATACGTTACTGAGAGCATGTGACCTTTATTATGTTCTGTCCTTTTGTGCCATTCCTGTTAGCAAGTCTCCTACGCTTTCAGGAACTAAAGCCACTACTTGTGAAATATACAAGGAATATCTCATGATTTTGCCTGTGGGAAAAGTAGAATATCATATAAAGTATTTGAATTATTTACTTTCTGTTCTTTTCTATAATGTAATCTAGAACTGCACTGTTTGTTAAAAATAGATAGTTGCATTAATATGTAAGCCCTTGGATTCTGTTCATCCTCCCAAATTATTTTGTTGTGATTTACTATCAAGTCACAGGGGCGGAAAAGCTCCATGTGGAGGGGTGGGGAAAAGCATGCACACCTGCTTGGGAACCTTGCTGTCAGTGAGGCCCAGTTTCGAACAGGCTGAAGACCAGCCCTGGTCCATGGACCAAGGGTTTGGCGCCTCCTGCTTGGGAGAGTCAGCCCATCTCGTGTTTCTTTCCTCTTTCCCTGCTGCCTTTAACCTTCCTAGTAGAGATGGGCACGACCAGGAAAAATGACGTTTCGAGTTGTCGTGTGTCGGAGCCGGCCCGTTTCGGGTCATTTCCGTTTGTCGCGAAATTTTTCAAAAATTTGTCGTTTCATTTGTCGTTTTTTCGTCTGTCGTTAGTACTGGTTTAGGGGGAGAGGGTAGCGGGCTCCTGGAGGCACCTCTGGGTGGGTGCCTCCTCTGGCCCGCTAAGAAGGGAAGGCATTTAGCGGGCTCCTGGAGGCACCTCTCTGGGGTGGGTGCCTCCTCTGGCCCGCTACAAAGGGAAAAGTACGCATAGTCATTGCGTGCGTATGCGTACAAGTGGCACTGGCAGAGGCACCTCTCTTTTGGGTGCCTCTACTCTGACTCACTAAGAAGGACAGCATACTGGCATACTGGCATACTGGCATACGGTGCACTTGTTGGGCTGGGGAGCGAAGCCCTCTGGGCGCTCTATGGCTCACCAAGAAGGTAAGTGTACTTGCGTAGTAGTGCAATGCGAGTACAGATCTGGCTTAGGGTTGGGGTTAGGGCAAGGGCTAGGCTTAGGGTAACGGGTAAGGTTAGGGTGAGTTAGTGGGCTGCACCTCTGGGTGCCTCTGACCCACTAAGAAGGACAGTGTACTGGCGTATGGGTTAGGCTTAGGGTTAGGGTTACAGTTAGGGCTAGGGTTAGTGGGCTTTTTATGCCCGACTGGCACATCCCAGAAGTCTCAGTCAAAACCTGTCCAAGTGGCCATGCGATTGGGGGAATGGCTCCAAAAAATTGCATGGTCCCATCCTGCGCAGGTGTAAAAAAATAAAAATAAAAATAAAATAAAATAAAATCAATTGAGATGTTTTATTGCAAGACAAACTCACTGTTGCTACTGTAAAAATTCAGGCAATTAAAATAGCTAATTTTCGCATGTTTCTGTGGTGCTTTGGTGTGTTTTTGGACCACGATTTCAAAATAAATATTGCAGTCGCCGACTCGCCATTTTGGATCCCCCGCCCGCACCGCATGGCATGGCGAGTTGGCGAGACGACGAGGATGCCCCCCACCAGAGCAGCCCAGGACAGGAGAGGGGGGGAGGCCGGGGACCCCCCCCCCCCAGAAACCACCCCTCTGGTACGTGCCCTCAGGCAGGCATATTTTCGCCTGCCTTTTTGGCCGGGAATCGGGGTTTTTTTTTTACTTTTTAAAACTTTTTTCCTGTGCCGCTTGGCATCGCGCGATCGCCGCGATGGCATGAACGACAATGACAAATCAGACCCAATTTTTCTTTTATCGGTTCGAGTTCGAGTTCTGACGGAGTAATTGTCATTACCGTTTCCGTTATGTAATGGAAACGAGGAAGGGAAATGGAAACGAGAATTTCGCCAGGTCGTGCCCATGTCTACTTCCTAGTATTATTGTTTTTCCAGAGAATCCTGCCTTCTCGTGAGACACCCAAAGTAGGACAATCTCAGCTCCAACACTTGGCCTCTAGAGATAATTCAGGCCTGATTTAATCCAGGATCCACTTGCTTGCCTTTCTGGGAGGCAAGATTATCCACAAAGCTCTCCTCCAGCACCATATTTCATACGAACCATTCCCCCACCCCCAATCAGGTTTGCTAACTGTCCAGCTTTCACACCCATCCATGGTGACTGGAAATAGAATGTGGATGATGTAGATCTTGATCTCCAATGACATAGCCTTACGCTTGACTAATTTTTCTAGTTCCTTCATTGTTGCTATAATTGCCCGGCTATGGTTCTACAAACACACAGACAGTATCTTTGATTGTTTCCACCACATGTTATCTCTTGCACCTAAGTAAATATCTGTAGACGTTTTGAATCAAAGAACTGGGTTCCATGGTTGATGCATAGGATTCCTGTGGGCTCATCAGCCTTATGTGAACATGGTTGCCATGAGTGCTTCTACCGTGCTCAAGCCAATGTCATCACTCTTCAATGCCATACTCTAGAGAAGGCTTCTATCCCACATTAGCCAGGGATCCCAGAGACTGCTTTCACTGTTAACTGTTTTCCTGCAGTAGCAACAAATATTGCTTAAAACTTACAAATTTTAAACAATACTTGGTGTGATCACACTGAAATGAAGGAGGCACAGGTGCTCCTGAGGCCCACTTTTCCCACAATTCATTGCTTCTAACAGAGATGCTCTTCCCCAGAGCAAGTTGTATACCTACCTGCATTCTGTGGAGCCTTTAAGGCTGACTATATGGGCTTCTTATCTCACTGTTTGGAACACTGCAGAGACATGCTGATGCATTTTTTAAAGATGACGATCAGATTATGTATTTACTGGAATGGACCAGCCCATTCCCAAAGCATTCCTTCCCACACTTTTCTGGCCCCTATCATGGGGCTTCTTCTTTTCTGGTGTGGATACAATCACTCTGGTTAAGATCTGTTGGGTTTTCTTTCTCTTTGCAATGCAGCCATGCTTGAAGGACTCTTCCCCTTTAATAGCCTGGGCTTTCTAGAACCAAACTATCCAGGCCATTATGTATTACCTCTCACCTGTCCCCTCTTTAACTAGTATAAGAGAAGGTCTTCCCTTCTGTATAGTCAGCAGCACCATGCAGCAAGCTTATTCTCCATTGTTGCTCACAGCTGCCTTTCCTGCCAGAATGCTGACCATTGTCTTCCCTCTTTCTCCAAGAGATATGCTAAGTATCTTTTGCATTGTTCTATTGTTGTTTTCCATTTTGTATATATTTTTATAGTAAAGCTATGTTATATTTTTGCTACATAAGTTCTCCTTATTAAGCTGTGCAAGTGGGTGGTGTGAGGGAGTGTCCTTTGTTGCTGCCAGAGGTAGAGATATATTCTGGGCCGACTGCCATTCATCCGTTTCTGTTCTGCTGGGGTGATTTGTGTGACTGCAAACACTGAGAAGACTTATTTTTCTCTGCTAATATCTCTAGTTAGAGATTAAACTCCAACAGGATCCACTACAGCATATGATTGCTGAACCGATCCAAAGTGAGCCTCCCAGTTTGAATTTGCAATAACGTGAAGCGGTTTAATAAGTGTGTCACTTCAGGACATTGGTGAATTAACCACTTCCTTCCTTGGCAGGGGGCAAGGAAAGTGACATTTTTTTTGAACTCTGTATAATAATAATAAAATATTTTGCCTCATTAAAGACTGGGTCAGAACTCTGCCCATAGTCAAATCCACAGTAGTTTCTTTGGCTGCAGGGCAATGCCTCATCTGATCCTTTAAGAGAAGGAAAATATTTGTTTTTATTTTTCATAACTGATGTAGTGGAACAGTGATGGTCTTATTTCTCCCCCTGTCTTCTACCAAGCAGAGGAAGAGAGTGATTTGCTAATCTCCTGAAGGAGCTAGGGGACATACACTCAAACTGAGGGCTGGGAGAGTAAGAACAGACAAAAGAAAATATTTTTTTCACCCAGCACTTTGTTAGTCTGTGGAACTCCCTGCCACAGAATGTGGTGGTGGCATCTGGCCTGGATGCCTTCAAAAGGGGATTGGACAGATTCATGGAGGAAAAGTCCATCACAGGTTACAAACCATGATGGAGATGTGTAATCACCAGGCTTAAAACCGGGGTACTTCAAGGGCCAGATGCAGGGGAGTGGTATCAGGAGACAGATATTTAGTCCCATGTACTCCCAAATGCATCTAGTGGGGCCACTGTGAGATACAGGAAGCTGGACTAGATGGACCTTTGGCCTGATCCAGCATGGCTCTTCTTATGTTCTTATGTTCACTACAAGCTGCTGCATGATACTGGCAAAAGCCTCTTCAGTGTGAATAGTCAGGTTCAATTCATTCGGATCAAGCCCAACCTCCCCAAAGTAGGCCACAGTAGCTTGCTTCCTGCTGCTAGTGTGGTAGCCACATTATAGGACCACAACCAGCTTTCCTGCTGCAGAAAGAGCAGTGGCACTTTGCAGCTGGTAGCCTGGCTGTTCTCTAGCAACAGTATCTCCACCACCTGGGGCAGGAGTGACAGCCCTGTAGGAAGTACGCGGGAGGTGTTATTTTACTTTGCCAATGTGCTGTTTCAGCCATATGGCTCATGACTGCTCATTCTACGACTGCCTATGTTGGAAATTGGGTTAATGACTGAAGAGTAATTACAGAGAAAGGGCTTCTCTGACCTGCCTTTGTAGTTCATATTGCTGATGATGCCATGGTCAATGTTAGTTGCTTCTGTGTGGCAAGGGTCTTATACATTGGTTCATCTAATTTATACCAAGAAAGTCTGGAAGGGTCACTATTGGTTCAAATCAGTTAGATGGCACATTCTTGTTGTTACTGCTGTTACTATTATATAGAAATTGTTAATTGAAAGGTAGCATACACCTTCCATTTTGAATACTAGCAGTTTTATCCAAGAAGCCTTGTGAATTCTGCTATATTATAAAAGAACTGTTTTGGTGTAGTAACACCAAAAGGTAAAAACCTTAATCTCGGTTGACCTTCAACACAAATAATGACTGTAATGCAAGTACGAACATCAGATTACCTAGATATGTTGTGTGTATTTAAATGAATATAGGGGATGTAAGATAGTTACTAGTTTCTTAGTGGGTGTTTTCCTGTATATATTGTGCATTTTACTGTTAGAAACTGCTTTAATGATCATGGCTCTTTTACAGTGTTAATTGAGCTATTATAGAATGTCTTTGAAACTTTTAAATTTAAGGGCAGTACAGAGATGTAAGCATATGATCAAAATTACTATCTTTTGTTCCCATGGGCATTCAAGCATAGAGCTTTCCTTATTGTTCCTTGTGCAGCGTACAGTATCCTGAACAATATGGGGTAACATCTTATTTTATCCCAGCCCTCCAGTGGTACATTGTTTGAAGATAAGTTTTCTATCTGCTTAGGGCAGATGGGTTTTCCAGGGCTTTTGTCTGCAGCAGAACTGTTGTCTGTTTGTGATTAGTATGTTAACATTGAGATCTTAATCCATCATTCATTGCATAGAAATGCTCCACAAAGCATCCTTTCCCTGATTTGGCTAGCTACTGTTGAAAACAGGAGGCTGAGCATAAATATACAGTGGACCCTTGTATAACAGACAGCTTGTATAACAAAAAATCTGTACAACATAAAAAAATTCCGGAGATAGAAGTTTGTTTAACATAATCGCCTATGGGGAAAATCCGTACAACATAAAACGGGATTACTCCATTTTCAATGCATTCCTATGGGAATTTGTATAAAGGAAAATTTGCTTAACATAATTTCATTTGGAACGAATTAATTCCTTTATACAAGGTACCACTGTATACTGTGCAGTGTTTCTTTCATGTAAGAACAATAGTCGTGTGCCACTTTGAAATCTTAACAAGTTTTATTTGGCATAACTGAACTACATCCCACTGCTTCAGAGGCATAATTTTTATCAATAATAGGAAACCCAGAACTTGTTTTTGCTCTCACCATGTAACACCACTGCCCCTTTGGAAATGTATTTTGCTTTTGTTTTCTTAAGTATACTAGGAGCCTTGTACTATTTTGATATGAAATCATGAAAACTGTGTTATTTAAAGAAAGAGGTGTCTAGATGCTAGGCCAGTTGTTCCCAATATTGGTTCTCCAGATGTTCTTGGACTAAAACTTCCAGAAGCCATTACCACTAGTTGTGCTGGCCAGGATTTATTTTAGTCCAAAAACATTTGGGGACCCAAGGTGAGACAACCACTGTTCTAGACAATGTTCACCTTATGATCAGTTGCAGATGGATTTTTTTTTTTTGCCTTCCATTTGAAAATAATGACGTTTATTGGCCTTAGAGCACAACTGCCAATTTTCCTACAAGTGGCTATCTTCATGTGGAAGTTGGGAGGTGTTTTGCTACATTTAGGCTCCATTTTTCTGGTACATCCCAGCATGCATTAGGAAGACCCTGTGCTACATGTTTAAAATAGAATCATTTCCCCCTGTGTGTGCAATGGCGGTAGGTACCACTGAAACCAGTGGGGTGATCTCCAGCTTGTGCACTGGCAAGCTAAGGTCAAGGGAGATCCCCGTGAGAAGATTTTACTCCACCTATGGTCTATACCAGTGATGGCAAACCTTTTAGTGTCTGAGTGCCCAAACTGCAATTCAAAACCCACTATATATATATATATATATTTGCAAAGTGCCAATACAGTAATTTAACTTGTATACAGGTGGCCATGAAGGGGCAATGTTGGGTGCCCACAGAAAGGGCTCCGAGTGCCACCTTTGGCACCCATGCCATAGGTTCGCCACCACTGGTCTATACAGTGTATAGGATATTTGCTATAGCTTTTGCTCCAACACATAGTTTTGTGTGTGTTTATAAAAGATACACAGTTGTGCTTTAGAATGACATCATGCCTTTCAGCAATCTTCTTCTCATTATAGTCATTTACTATTTTTGGAACTAAAGTCATAGCTGGTTAGTTCTTTGATCTGACACAAGGTCTTCCCAGCTTCATAACAGACAACAGCATGTTCTGACACTAGACAGAAAATCTAATTGGGAGAAAAATATGATCTCCATTTCTTTGTGTGTTACATCTGAGAAGTAATCTGTTACCCCTGGAAACCAAAAGCTTTTGCCAGGAGGCTGAAATGCTCTAAAGATAAAGTCAACAAACACTCTGGGGAAATGTGTGCAATGCAGTCACGTAGCAAATTCAGAAATAACTAACATGACCTCTTTTGTGCCATTAAAATAGCTTCTTGGGAAATACATGTCATGTAAAAAAATCCTCCCAACAGTCCTGATAGTAGTAGCATATTCTTTTGTAATCTATTTAAATAGCATGGCATGTGCTCCTTTCTCAATTATTGATGGCAGTTAATTTCAATCCATATTGAACCCTGAAATAATCACCAAAGGATGTTTTTTCTGTACTTTATCTATCTTGATATTATTATCATTTGGTGCTTTGGTACCCATGGCAACAGCCATTAAGATAGCACTTTCTGGAAGAAAGAGAGTGCTGTTTATATCTAACATTTATCCAGCTGTGTAACTTGAGATTCTATTTTACAGTGGTTGAAGACCAACCTTTACCTCTGCCATGAAATATTGTTACCATCTACAGGACCAACATGTACAAGATAAAATTTACAATTCTTTGGTTGTACAAACAAATGTAAGATGTAAATGCTATTTAAGTATAGGGGAATTTTTTTAACCTGCTGTCTTATACTTTTAAAACTTTTTTATATAACCTAGCTTCTTCAGCTGTATCGCCACCAAGGACATAAGAATACAGCAGTGGCAGACAGAATATAAATTGTAGTCCAGACTGGTAATACAAACCAGTGACTTTAAAAAGTTTTTGTGTTTTAAAACTTAAATCAAAATTTAAAAATAAATTATAGTTAAAATCTTAAAAAAAACTATTGGATAACAATTTTAAGTTAAAATGCATTATGGCACAGAAATCATCATAGTATATAAAGTGTAAAACCTCTTTAAAAAGTTTCATATGTAGGATCCAGCAGTTCCTGAAGCAGAACTTCAAGTTTATGATCTTCTATATGATATTCTATAAGCTTCTTTATGTAATGTCTTGGTTAATACTTCTGTATTTTCATAATTCAGTCTAGTACATGCACAGAGTTAGCCTAGCCTTTTCTGGTTGAATATTTAGAGTTTAGGACATGTCCAGCAAACCTTTGCTCAGTTTTAAACATCACCTTCTAGGGGGATTGTGTTCATGAATTGGATGAGTTTGATGCTCTATCACCATATTAAGTTCATTACAGTGGTACCTTGTATAAAGGAATTAATTCATTCCAAAAGAAATTATGTTAAGCAAATTTTCCTTTATACAAATTCCCATAGGAATGCATTGAAAACGGAGTGATATCATTTTTATGTTGTACGGATTCTCCCCATAGGCGATTATGTTAAGCAAATTTCCCCTATCTCCGGAATTTTTTTATGTTGTACAAATTTTATGTTATACAAGCTGTTTGTTATACAAGGGTCCACTGTACTTAGTGTATTTGTTAACACCCCTCAACAGATTCACTAAGAGCTACATCCCATTTGTTTGGCATGTGCTGAGTTTATACCATGCAGCACTATCATATTCTGCTAGGGAGTAGCACAGGGAGAAAGCTGTTGTTCTTATTTTGCGTGTGCAAAGTTTCCTAAGTATGTTATTTTTGGCAGCAACTTTCTGTTTAGACAAACAGACGGTCAGTATTTGATCCAAAGTGACATCCAAATACTCTGAGGTAGGGACTGTTTCAAAATGTTGCTTCTTGTGTAACTTGGTACTTGCTCTCTGCTTCTCTGGAAGGCATTGTGTGTGTGTGTGTGTGTGTGTGTGTGTGTGTGTGTGTGTGAGAGAGAGAGAGAGAGAGAGAGAGAGAGAGAGAGTTAAAGTGTTTGGTTTTAGCTGTTTTTTTTTTTTTACATTATAAGGAAAGATAATCTAATGTAGAGGTTAGCTGGTGCTTAATGGCCTCCAAGGTTCCCTCAGGATTGTCGAGGCAAGTGGATGTATCATACACTTCTGTAATATTGGCTGTGTTGCACTGTAAACATGATCACTGGTCTGGCTGTGGCTTGTGAGGAGGATATATAAATTGGATAGGTTCTTAACATTTGAACTAATTTAAAGACAGCCACTTGGGGTTTATCAGAAGGTCAAGTGAGTTTGGTTAGGCATAGGATTTTAGCAATTCATGGAATACAGTCCCCAGAAATCTTTGGGAATTCCTAAGGGCTTAGCCCCACCTCCCCCCTGAAAAAAAACCAAAAAACCCCAGTCATTTCAGATGTCAGCAATCACTTCCAGTTGAAAAATAATGGCTTCTCTTGGACGTGATGAAAATGGAGGATATGACTAGGTCTATGGGAACTCCAAGACATCATGGGTTTGATAGTTTCCTGAGAGGCATAGCACCCCGTATGGAGAATAATGTGAATGGAGATTTCTAGGAACATAATGCCTTCCAGTTACAAGCCCTGTCTGGCAAGCCAAGCTTCTCCATTTTCACCATGTCTGAAAGAAGCCATTATTTCTGCTGAAAGTGATTACAGACTTTTGTTTTTGTTTTGTTTTCTTAGTTTTGTTTTGTTAGCTGAAGTGCTCAGATGTCTGGCTGAGGGAATTCCTGCAGACCTCTGAGGGGTACATGAATTCTGAAAATCTCATGCCTAGTTGTTTGGCATGAGTCCTCTGAGGACAAGAGGACTTGGTGATATAACCTGTATGCATTTTTTGTTTCCGTGTGAGAACCAATGGGACAGCACAGAGGCAAGAACTCTCAGAATGTGGGTAGCATGGTAAAGGAGTCTTTCAGAAATCCACATAGTAATTCTAATTCAAAAAGCTCTCTCTACCATTTCTAAAAGCATATTAAGTAATTGCTAGCTAGATCCTTTGTTACCCCCAATCTTCCAGGGGTGTGATCCAATCAGCATTCAGTACTTTTCCATTCCTTCATCTTTATTTCCATCAGCCCCATCAGCTCCACTGGAAAGTGTTTGGTCTTCCTTCACCAATCTGATCTGGTTCTGCCAGTCTGGTCTCTTGTGATAGGGCACACCAGTGTAAACTTCTGGGAGAAGTCTGTGAAAGTACTGCAAAACCCATTCAATTCCTTGACAGTCTACAGGTTGTTACCATCCATAGAACACTCCAAATAAATGGAGAATACGAAAGAAAGGTAGATAACATCTGGTATCTTGGCTCGCATCTCCAAGACAATAGTGGCTTGAGCAAAGGTGGATGCAGCCCAGTTGCAATGGTGAGAACTCACCCATGTGCTTTGTGTCAGATGAATGCCAATCCTTCTAAAATCCAAGATTTATAAGACAATCATCTGTCCTTTTGCACTGTATGGCATAAAGTACTGGGCAGTAACAATGGGCATAGGGAGCCACCTCCATGCTATGGAAATATGTATACTTCAGGTATCTCTTTGCTCCCTCTTCATGGACCACTGCCTTGTTGTGGCGAAGGGGCTTGAGTAACTCATAGAAGCTATGAGCTATGCCGTGCAGGGCCATCCAAGATGGACAGTTCATAGTGGAGAGTTCTGATTCAATGCGGTCCACCTGGAGTAGTAACTGGCAAGCCACACTAGTATCCCTGCCAAGAAAACTCCATGGACGGTAACAAAAGGCTAAAAAATATGATGCTGGAGGATAAGCCCCTCAAGTCGGAAGGCTTTCAACATCCTACTGAGGAATAGTGAAGGAAAAGTAGCAGCTCCAGAGCTAATGAAGTGGCTGGGCCAAAGTCAAAAGGATGTCCGGCTGCAGACGTGCCTGGAAGAGAAAGGAAAGTCTGATGCTGCAAAGAAATATACTGCATCGGAACCTGGAATGTGAGATCTATGAACCAGGTTAAGCTGGATGTGGTCAAACGTAAATGGCAAGAATAAACATTGACATCTTGGGTATCAGTGAACTTAAATAGATGGAAATGGGTGAATTCAGTTCAGATGATTATCACATCTACTACTGTGGGCAAGAATCCCATAGAAGAAATGGAGTAGCCCTCATAGTCAACAAAAGAGTGGGAAAAGCTGCGCTGGGATATACCCTCAAAAATGATAGAATGATTTCAGTATGATTCCAAGGCAGACCTTTCAATATCATAGTCATCCAAGCGTATGCACCAACAACCGATGTTGAAGAGGCTGAGATTGACCAATTCTATGAAGACTTACAACTCCTTCTAGAACTGACACCAAAGAATGATGTTCTTCTCATCTTAGGGGATTGGATTGCTAAAGTAGGGAGTCAAGTGGTTAAAAGAATAACTGGCAAGTTTGGCCTTGGAGTTCAAAATGAAGCAGGGCAAAGGCTAATAGAGTTTTGTCAAGAGAACAAGCTGGTCTTTGCAAACACTCTTTTCCAACAACACAAAAGGCGACCACATGGACATCACCAGATGGACAATACCGGAATCAGACTGATTATGTTCTTTGCAGCCAAAGATGGAGGAGCTCTATACAGTCAGCAAAAACAAGACCTGGTGCTGACTGCAGCTCAAATCATCCGCTTCTGATAGCAAGCAAAATTCAAACTTAAACTGAAGAAAGTAGGGAAGTCAGGAACAATCTAAGTCAAATCCCTTATGAATACACAGTGTAGGTGAAAAATAGATTTAAGGAACTAGATTTGGTGGACAGAATGCCTGAAGTACTATGGATGGAGGCTTGTAACAATGCACAATAGGCAGTAACGAAAACCATCCCAAAGAAAAGAAAATGCAAGAAAGCAAAGTGGCTGATCAGTGAGGCCCTAAAAATAGTGGAGGAGAGAAGGGAAGCAAAATGCAAGGCAGAAAGGGAAAAATATAGAAAATTGAGCTCAGACTTCCCAATAATAGCAAGGAGAGACCAGGGTGGCCTTCTTGAATGAGCAGTGCAAAGAAATGCAGGAAAACCAGACATCCTGGAAAGCAAAGTCAAGTGGGCTTTAGAAGGCATGCCAAACACCAAGGCCAGTGGAGGTGATGACATTCCAGTTTAACTATTTAAAATCTTAAAAGAGGATGCTGTAAAGGTGCTACACACAATATACCAGCAAATTTGGAAAACTCACCTGTAGCTAGAGGACTAGAAAAGATCAGTGTACATCCCAATCCCAAAAAAGGGCAATGCCGAAGAATGCACCAACTATTGTACTATTGCACTCATTTCACACATTAGCAAGGTTATGCTCAAAATTCTACAAGGGAGTCTGCAGCAGTATGTGGACAGAGAATTCCCAGAAGTGCAAGCTAGATTTCAAAGGGGCAGAGGAACTGGAGATCAAATTGCCAACATGCGCTGGATTATGAAGAAAGCTAGAGAGTTCCAGAAAAACATCTACTTCTGCATCAGTGACTATGCCAAAGCCTTTGACTGTGTGAACGACAACAAGCTATGGCAAGTTCTTAAAGGAATGGGAGCGCCTGACCACCTTATCTGTCATCTAAGAAATCTATATGTGGGACAAGCAGTAACAGTCAGAACATGATATGGAACAACTGACTGGTTTAAAATTGGGAAAGGAGTACAAGAAGGCTGTATACTGTCACCTTGCCTATTTAACTTATATGCGGAGTACATCATGATAAGGCAGGACTGGATTAATTGAATTAAAATTGCTGGAAGAAATATCAACAACTTCAGATATGCAGAATTAAAGAACCTCTTAATGAGGGTGAAAGAGGAGAGTGAAAAAAATGGGCTGAAGATCAACATAAAAAAACCTAAGATCTTGGCCACTGGTCCCATCACCTCCTGACAAATAGAAGGGGAAGAAATAGAGGTAGATACTGTAGTTTATTTTCTTGGGCTCCTTTATCACTGAAGATGGCGACTGCAGCAAAAAAATTAAAAGACACTTGCTTCTTGGGAGGAAAGCAATGGCAAACCTAGGCAAGCATCTTAAAGAGCACAGACATCACTTTGCTGACAAAGGTCCAGATGGTCAAAGCTATGGTTTTTTAACGGTTATGTATGGAAGTGAGAGCTGGACTATAAAGAAGGCTGATCGTCACAGAACTGATGCTTTTGAGCTGTGGTGCTGGAGGAGACTCTTGAGAGCCCCCTGGACTGCAAGGAGATCAAACCTATCCATCCCAAAAGAAATCAACCCTGAATGTTCACTGGAAGGACAGATTTTGAAGCTGAGGCTCCCGTACTTTGGCCACCACACAAGGAGATAGGACTCCTTGGAAAACTTCTGATGTTGGGAAAGATCGAAGGCAAAAGGAAAAGAGGACGGCAGAGAATGAGATGCTTGGACAGTGTCATCGATGCAACCAACGTGGATGTGACCAAACTCTAGGAGGCAGTGAAAGGAGTGTGCTCTGGTCCATGGGGTCACGAAGAGTCGGACATGATTGAATGACTCAACAACAACAACAGCAGCAGCAACAAAAACAACAACAACATTTCTTTATTCAACCATATCACAAATGATATTACGCAACAGGAAATAGGTGTGTCATCGATAACAAAGATGAAAGAAAGCCAGCTCCACTGGTATCAATGACATGTCCTCAGTGCAGCACCTTTTGCTGTCACCTAAACTGTTCAGTGTAGTTACACTTCTTCTGAACAACTCTTTTGCTTTATGATATTGTGGAATCACAAATGTGGGCTACTAAGACCTGCAAACATTGTCTTGCTTTTATTCCCCAAGCAAGCAAGCAAGCAGACAGACAGACAGACAGAAAACACCACCCTGTGATACCTGACTAAGGGCAGTTATATGTTATTCTCTTCCAAGGCTTTAGCCAAGAAACAAATAGACCAATAGCCAAATCCTCACTTCCATCCATACTGGGAGTGAGCGAAGCCACAGAAACTGTGGCAGACACAGACATTTTCATCCACCCTGGCCTTGCTGGACCCAGCCTTCAGACTGAACCCAGAGAAATGGAAGAAGGAGATTCACACTCCCTTATTCATACTTCTGCCATCCTCAGAAAGTCATCCTGATCCTATCAACTCCAACTGGAAAAATCGGCTCCACACACTTTTCTACCTGTCCTACAATCTACCCAGCAAGCTTTAATGTTTGAGGGTGAGTTGGTAATCTGATCTTATCATAAAGACTGGGGATTTCCACACCAAGAGGCTAATGTCTACACAAAGGGGATCAACACTTGTCAGTGTGTCAGCCCACAATACCCAATGCGAACTATTTTGCTCAAAGACCTACTCATCCAACACCTTGAAGGGAGATGCTTCTAGGCCATCATCAAGATGAAATGGGACCACACTGATTGCATACTCATCACACTGTGGTGGTCCAAACAACCAGTTTGTCCCAATGCTTCTCCTTGTAGACCATCAATAAAAGTGGCTACCACTCACTCTAGAACACCCAGCACCCAGAATTCAATATGGTGCGAGAGTTAAAACATGAATCAGATTGTGAAAGAGCCTTTTTGAGAAAAGCAAAGCAAAGTGTTCTGCTTATATACCGCCCCATACCACTTCAAGTAGTCTCTGGGCGGTTTAGTTTTAATTGCAGCATGCAGACTACACATTACACTGTAATGGTCTTGAGAAATCCCAGCACTCACTTATCTTATGCCTGCAAATGGTGAATTTTGCACCACATATACTTTCTGTGATACATATCACAAACACTCTTTCGAGATATATTTTAGAGGGCAAGCTGCTAATTAAGGTTTCTCCCTTCCCCACAAATATTAAAAAGGGGAGTGGGGCTGCACAGTGTGAGGCACTGAATTAAAGGAAAAAGAAAGAGAGCACCATAGGAGGTTGCCTTTTACAGAGCCAGGTCATTGATCTCTCTAGCCCAGTATTGTGGACACTGACAGAGGCTTTTCCAGCATTGGAGACAGCAGATGTTCCAGCCCTGCCTGGAGCTGATGAAGCTTGAACCTAGAGCCTCCTGCATTTAAAATAAGTGTGCTCTGCTACTGAGTTATTTTCCCATCCTCCACTCCAATTTACACAGAGCAAGTTTAGTATAGAATATTTTGTTGTTGGGACATCTGTGTGTGTGTGTGTGTGTGTTGTGTCGTTAACAGTCATGACCGACTCTTCGTGACTCCATGTCCATGGAGTTTTCTTGGCAGGAATGCTGGAGTGGTTTGCCAGTTCCTACTCCAGGCGCCTACAGCACCTGGTATTCCCTGGTGGTCTCCCATCCAAGTACTAACCATGGCCGACCCTGCTTAGCTTCTGAAATCAGGCGAGATCGGATGTGCTTAGGGCATCTAGGCATCTTGGGACGTCTGTATCCTTTAGTTAATCTTTGGTAATTTATGACTGGCTTTCTAATTCTTTTAAGTTTTGTGAGTTTCACTATAAGCACAGTATATTAGAAGTTTTAAGGGTTGTGTAACATACAATATCTGTCAGTTGTAAATTATGCTGTGTTGCTACTTAAAATGAAACACAGATATTGCAGCTTTTCTGATCTTCTAGGAATATTTGTGGGTTTTTGTTTAATAGTTGACTTTTTTGTTTGTGCCCACAGAGCCTAATGCCATTTATATCACTTATATCTAGCCATCACAAGGCTTATATTGTAACTTTTCTTCGGACACATTGAGGGGAAATTACTAACTCTTCTATTAATCTTGGGTGCAACATACAAAACTCAAGTCTTTTCTCTTCAACATAATGAGATGAGCTCATTATCTAGTGAATAAGGCAGAGCGAAAGCATGCTATGGTAGATATTAATCCTTAGAATGAGGTTTTGATTATTGAGTAGATACATTCTGCATTACCAGCAAGGCAAGCTTTACATGCTTCTTCATCCTGATGAACCATAACAAAACTAGACATTACCTTTCAATCAGTTAGCTTTAAATTATGTTGTAATTTTTTTTTGCTAGTGTGACAATCTGTCTTCAGGTATTTGCTGATAATCAGAATCAATCGAATTCATTCAAAATACCAGATATATGTACCAAACACACGCCATTTGCTTTTTCAAAATCTAAATGTTAAACAGAGCCATTGAAGATCAACAAAATGGATATGAAAAGGTGTAAAATGTATTAGGATTGATTTTCTAGCTGCACCCCCCCCATCTGTTTGCATATGTCTCCAGTAGGAATGCTATGATTCTTTCATGGGCTTTACTAATAGAAAGACATCATCCAGTAAGTAGAATATTGTGTTGTCTTCTTCGTTGATTAGGGAACTTCGAAAGACTCAGAAGACTTGGATACTATTGTCTCAGTCACTACTTGTCTGCTTTGTGACATTTTTGTCTTCATTTAGCTTCAAATAGTAGCTATCTACTCATGCCTAATGCATATATCTTGTTGATAATATAATAATAGATGAATGTCAGGCAGCTGTGGACATCTGGGAGAGATGATTTATTGAACTTCAGTTCCTATAATTTATTGTAATTAGATTTTCTGGCTAAGGTTTCAGGCCCAAAGGTCTAGAGGGCCACAGCTGCACATCCCTGGTATATATATACACACACACTGTATGTGTTATATACACTGGGTTGTATCCTCATCTTGTCTGCTTTTCACATATAAACTGGGCTTGTGCCATTTTTGAATAAAAATAATATACTGTATAGCATGGATATGAAAAACCTTTCATTTATTGGGAAAACAAATCCAGATAAAAAAGCAACCACCACCACAACCACCACAAAAATTGTAGTACCTTAAAGACTTACATTTCAATGTCATCTTTCATCAATGTGTCAGCTTTCATTTATCCATGACTATTCATATTGGAATGTAACAACTTTTTTATTTTATCTACACATGCCTGCATAGATTACTATGGCTGCTACTTTGAGTACTATTGTACATTTATGATGAGCAGACAAAGTTATCCAAAATAAGTTTGAAAATGATAGTTTGTACACCGAATCCTCATTATTTAAAACTGTAATGTTTCCAGGCAGTTTTCCTTAGCACATTTATTGCTGGAATTGATTCAGTCACATTGTGATGTCCTTATTTGCATTTACGAAGAAATACTGCATGGCAAAAACTGTCATGGTTTTCCTAACTGCCCTTAAATTAAGAATGACACTGTATTTAGGCTCCTTTCATCCTATTTCTTGTAAAAAAAATCCTGCCATGTATAAAGGCTGGAAACATTGCTTATAGACAAGGTATGTAACAGAACAAAGGGTGTCTCCCCCCCCCCATCTTTTATGGACCTGGACACATACTGTGAATAGGGTTGTAATGCTAGCTCCGCGGGCGGCTCGTCCCCCGCGGAGCCGATTTGCCC
>JAHTLZ010003399.1:6188996-6262109 GCA_023846285.1 Phrynocephalus versicolor
TTTTTAAATTGTGGTCCAAAACCCCACCAAAGCACCACAGAAACATGCGAAAATTAGCTATTTTAAATGCTTGAATTTTTACAGTAGCAGCAGTGGGTTTGTCTTGCAAAAAAACGTCTCTGTTGATTTTATTTTATTTTATTTTATTTTTTTACACCTGTGCATTCGCAATGATGGGCTCGCCCATGAGAGTGGACCATGCAAATTTTCCACCAATCGCAAGGCCACTTGGCCAGGTTGACCACAGAGACTTCTGGGATGTGCCAATTGGGCATAAACAGCCCGAACCTGAACCCTAAGCCTAACCCATACGCCAGTACACTGTCCTTCTAAGTGGGTCAGAGAGGCACCCAGAGGTGCACCCCAATACTCACCCTAACCTCACCCATCACTAGCCTAACCCTAGCCCTTGCGCTAACCCATCTTAACCCTAAGCCAGATCTACTTGCATTGCACTACATGCAAGTACGTGAAACGCAGCACGTGCAAAGAGTCTGCCAGTCCGTCACTTGTGGCTCTGGCTGACTCCTGCAGCTGCCTCCAGGAGCCCGCTACCCCCCCAAACCAGTACTAACGACAACGAAAAAACGAACCGACTAATTTTTGCGAATTTTCGCAAAAAACGGAAACGAGCCGAAACAGGCTGCCTCCGACACACAACTCGAAAACGTCATTTTCCCTAGTCGTGCCCATCTCTAACCTGTACTATAGCAATTTTCTTTTGTTGCTGAATTTCTCTTGGTGTTGTTATGCGCTGTCTGTCTTTCACTGGGTATGCTTTGCATACCCAACCAACAGTTGCTACTAAGCTATTAAAAAGTATTATAGATAACTTATAATGATATGATAAAAGCAGTAATAGAAGAATATACTCAGGAAGTAGATGCCCCACTTTGCCATGCCAGTCACAGTCGTGATAAAAATGAGTTTTGAATGGGTGTAGGGTGGTTGGTTGGTTGGGTTAATAGGTAATATTTCATACGGATGTAAAGGGAGAGCTATAATGTAAGCTGTTGTTAAGACACAGACCCCCTGCATCATTTTTCTGTACTCTCCAGATACATACAAAAAAACCATGTCCATCCTACAAAGTATTGTTTGAGAGAGGCACTGACAATGTATTTATGTATTTCAAATATTTTTATGCCATTGATGTCAGGTGAACAATGTAATTTTTCATATGTCAAAACGGTGACCTACCATTCAAGTCACTTCATTTGTTTTTATGCTATAATGGTATTTTATTACTGTCATCTACATATAAATAATAATCCAGGAAACAAAAGATAGACAGAATTTCAGTAGTCTAAGTATAGAAATAGTATTGTCAGTATATTACTAACTTTACCTCTTGGCCAAGAGAGGTAGTGGTGAAAGTATGAGTCTGGGCCTGGGTTGAATGAAGGAGAAGAAACTGTTCAAATCCAGTCCTAACTCAGAATTCAGCTAACTGGTTATAGTTTATGATGCAGAGGACCATGTTTTCTGTAAAAGCAAGTTTGCTTTCTTGGAATTTGTGGTGTTTCACGAAGTTAGGTACTTACTGAACAGATAAACCATAATCTGAGAAGAATTATTTGGAAAAATAATATTCCAAACTCACAGCACCTGTCCATGGATAGGGGAGGCTCTTCTCTTGAGACTAAATTGCTCCCACACACTAGACAGCAAAAAATGTGGAAACAGATAGAGTAGGGCTGCAGTGCTCCACTGGAGCCACAATAAGTAGACTCAATTTAGTAGCCTTTGAAAAGGCCCAAAGTGTTGAGTGTGCATCAGTATGCCCTCATTTTTCAGTGATACACAAAACTTAACATACATCCATTCACAATTCACGCCTGAAATGTGCTAAACTACCATGAAGACTTACAAAGGTAGTCTACTTTGGTGGCTTCATTTGAACTTTGTGCTTTACAAAATTGTGGAGCATTTTGCCTGATATTTTTCTTTTACATCTGAAGAATAATCATTTTAAAATGTCAGGTTATAATAGAAGAGAAATAGGCTTTATTCAGTTTAAATCTAAGATTACTGTAGTTCTGTGGTCCACTTTGCTCAAGCATTTTATGAATGTTGTAGCTTTACTTACTTAATGACATTCCTCATCTTTTGAACACCCCACTTGGTGCAAGATAAAAATGTCAACAGTCAAATGCCTTTGTGGAAATAACACAGTATCAACCTTTTTTTAGTGTAGTTAACAAGTAAGGGAGCATTAGGGGAGAAATCAGTTTATTGCTGTTGGTTCCCAGATAAGTATTCCCCTTTCATTACTGCTGACGATTTGCACAATGCACTGAAGTTCCTATCTCACAGAAGGTTAAAACTCTCTATAAAATAATTACAATTTCTATATCATAATGGTAGTATTCAAAAGAAAGGAAAGAGAGGTGCTGAAGTGGCAGAATGCACAGAATTTAAATCTCTAGCCACTCATTTCCATATTTCTATTAATGCAACGAAGTGGTGGCTGTGTGTACTATCAACATTCTGCCTGCTGCAACGCTGAACTTGCACGTTGAAGGAAGATATTGTTTATACCTCTCAACTAGATGAGCACAAGATAATTGTTTTCCTCTTAGCAGCTGAAATACGCATTTCTATCTCAGAGCAAAGGCTAAACCCCAATTATTATTTCACACCATAAGGATAACCCCATATAAGTATTTTCATGTTGATTTCTGTTTACCAAGAAAACATGTTTTGCAGGATCCTAATGGGAAAATAGCCTGTTTTGATATCTACTGGAAGTTGAGAGGTATTACATATTAAACCACACTTGTGAAAAGGTACTTAAGCCACAAACATGCTGTGCCACAGATGCCAGACAAAAGAAGAGGGTGCAGCAAACAAGAAGCTATTGCAGTGGGCATCAGACTCACTGACCTCTCTCACTGGCTTTCCAGGGGCATTTCTTCCTTTATTAACAGAAGTATTAGAAAGAAAATGAGAAAAGACAAAAATATAGCAGCACTTCAGTTTTTTTTTCATTCTGGAACTGAATACAAAACACACCCACCCACACAGACTTCAGATCCCATAATTCTCCATTCTAGGAGTTCTTCCTGAGAGAAAGACACCTTTCTTCCAAGTGAAACACATTCAAGTGTCTTGTTTGTCAGGGAGAAATCTCAGAAGGGAGAATTATGGGATCTGTACTCCAAAAAATCCCCAAATCCCATTCCTAATAAAATCCTTCTCTTCTGTTGAAATGTAGCAAGGCAGGTAGTATTAATAAATTACTGATTATTTGATAGAACAAGATAAACATAGATATTGGAACAGTATATGTTGATGCAGCAGTGCTACTAAAACAATCCAGTGCAGCACTGTTGCATACTTAAAATGATTATGTTTGAGTAAATCGAGAAGACTAAATTAAGAAGTCTAGCACTGATATATAAATAGAATTTATCTTGACCAGACAGACTGGACAAGATGGAAATTGAACTAGATTTATTTATTTATTTAATTAATTTATATACCACATCCATCTAGATGCGCATGGACCTTTGAAATCACGTGGAAACACAAGTCATGTTGTTTCTAATGAAACTATCGTAGTTAATTAAAACTATCTGGTCCCACTGATACATGGAGATTCAAAATATGACTAACATCGACCCAGCCAACATTTTCTATATACACTGATGTTAGCATGAGAATCAGACCATCTGTGTGTTTTAAGGGAGCTCTATTCATTAACACATCACTTCACAACATAGGGTAGATGTGGCTAACTTTAGCCTCACTCAGGTGCTGTGCCTGAAGCTGGGTAGAGCTGTTAGAATGATGGTGATATGGTAACACAAGTAATCTTGCCCTTCATTGTCGCACTGAGATGTCAGATATACGTTTCTGTGTTCTCAACAAAAACAGGCAACAGTGCTAGTCTGAATATTCTGCTTGAATGTACTTAGGTATTTTCTGTGATCTGGACAGAACTGCTAAAGCAGGGCTCCCAATTGCGGAAGTGACGCAAATACATTCAGGAAAATGCCCTTCCAAATGCCACTGTGGGCATTTCCTGTGAGCATCTAGGGCCTGCCTGCCTTTGGGGTCGGGATATGGGGACAGGAGTTAGGTGCACACCACTACTCCCATAACACTTCAAGCCAACCTGACTTCACAACATAATGTTTTAAAAGGGCTCTTTTCTCAAATGGAGCTAATAAGGAATCCATCTGTTCTGAGGAAGCAACACAAATTCTTTGTAAATCTCACAGCTTAGGCAGAAGTGTTTTTCCCCCCTCTCAAGCCAACACCTGATTGTTGTTTCTTTCCCAAGAATGGACACATGGGAACTTAATTGGATACATACAAAACTTAGCAAAATACCTAGCATACTGATTTCACACCATTTTGGGACAAATTGGTCTGTGACCTATTATCTTGAAGGCTTTAATAAACCACTGAGGTGGTTTTTAATACTATATTTCCACCAAATGTCAGACCTATGACTCTGACATCTGTTTTACGTTATCATTGCAGCTGTGAAGAGCAGCTGCAAACACCACAAATTCGCTTTGAGCAGCATGCTAAAGGGAACACAGAGAAAATATTACAGCTAAAGAGAAAAGAATAATTCCTTAAGGACAGCAGTCATCAGAAACTTAGCAGAAATTCCCGCTGATAGAAGTCCAACTGTTTTTCACACCCTACTTCCAATTTGTAGTGAGTGTAGAGCTCTTGCTGTAATGTTTCCTCTGTATGCCATTCATGGGACTTCTATGACATTCATCTCCACAATGCCTTGTTTTTTACAAAATCCTAAAATAAGGATAAATAAAGAAGATAATACTGGGTAGAGTGTAACTGTGTATTACTATTAAGTGTAATTAAGCACCAAGGGGGTCTATTAATAATTAATCCATCAGCCTTCTGAGATTGAACCTATACAGTATATGTACAATTTTTTTTCTAGTGGAAAGTCTCAAGAAAGAAATCCTTATCCTATTGGGAACCTCATACTTGCCAACATTCCAGGCATCCGATAAATTTTAATCCGCAGAGTTCATGCCCTTTTAAAATTGTTAGTTTTTAAAATGCACTAATACTTTTTTATTCCTTTGGCCTGATAGAATGCTGACTTACTAAAGAATTTGGGAAAACTCACAGGATCTTTATATTAACTACTTTTACCAAGTGATCTGTGAAACATTAGATATGCGGCATGCCAGTATAAATAATAATACTTAACATCTATAAAGGGCTTTTAGTGTTTCGAGTGTTCAATTTGGCATTTCCCAGTTGTAATCCTTACCATAACATTGGAAAATGAAGTCAGTGTTGCTGTAACGCAGAGGGTGGAAAGGATGGGAATAGACAAGAGAAAGAGGAAAAAATGGCCTCTCTGGGGGTAAGTTCAATAGCATATAAACTAGAGAATATCTGATTGGAAGGTTGAGCTCTCAACCACTAGACTACACCCACCATTGCTTGTGCATTAATTGTATTAATAAATCACAATTTAACTTTGTGAGCCTTGGCACCCAGAAGTAAATATAAGTAACATTTAATATATATAACAGGGACTCTTGTCTGACACCCTGCCCATTGGCCTGTGGTATCCCTTCGGGACATACTGTGTTTCGTTCCCTTTGCTATTTAATATCTGCATGAAACTCCAGGGAGAGGTCTGGAGTTTCGGGGTTCAGTGTCAACAGTATGCTGATAACCCCTAACTCTATCTCTCCTTTCTATCTCAATCCAGGGAAGCTGTCTGGATCAAAATCTCTAGTGTCAATAACAGACTGGATGAGAGCGAATCAACTGAAGCTTAAAACACACAAGACAGAGGTGCTCCTGGTCAGTCAAAAGCTAGATCAAGGAATAGGGTCTCAGCCTGTGCTGAATGAGGTTACACTTCCTCTGAAAACATACGTGTGCAGCTTGGGGATGCTCCTGGATTCATCTCTGAGCCTGGATGCCCAGGTTTCAGTGGTGGCCAGGAGTGCCTTTGCAGAATTAAAACTACTGTATCACATGTGACTATTGCTTGACAGGTCTTACATGCATTTTGACTGGATTACTGTAAAGCATCATGTTGAGCTGGCTGCCTTTGAGAAGTGTTTGGAAACTTCAGAGGGTCCAATGTGCAGAAGCCAGATTTCTGGCGGGCTGTTGACAGAGATCATGCAACCCCCTTCTTACAGCAGCTCCACTGGCTGCCAATCTGTTTCATGGCACAATCCAGAATGATGGTTTTAACCCATAAAGCTCTAAATGGCTGGGGTCCAAGCTATCTAAAAGACTGCATCCCCTTCTATGAACCTGCTTGAGCATTAAGATCATCAGGCCTTTCTCTCGGTCTTCCCACCCTCAGAGGTGTTCTTGGTGGGCACATAGGAGATGGCTTTCTTTTGTCACCACTCCCAGGCTCTGGAGCTCCCTCCCACAGGAAGTTAGGCTGGTCCCATCTTTGCTGTCCTTTCACAAGTAGGCAAAGACCTTTCTTATTAGGCAGGCTTTCCCTTAATAACTGGATGTCTGAGAGGAGTTTTTAAATGAATTGTTGTGTTCTGTTTTTAAAAAAATATATTTTAGTTTTCATTTATTTGTTTTAATGTAACACTTGTTGAATTCTTTTTCAATATTTGTATACCTAGTATTTTTAGCTTTTGAATGCTTTTTAAATGATGTAAGCTGCCTTGGGATCTTTTTAAGGAGAAAGGTGGGATTAAATATTTAAAATAAATAGCAGATTCTTTCCTCTTGTCAACACATTGTCACAATGAACTACTATTTTTCGATGTGGAATATATTCTTCTATTTTTCAAGATTGTCAGCTAATGTATAATCTAATCACAGTTATGTGAAGGAAAATGATGCATAAGTATTCTTGTCAGTTTGCAGCTTCATATTTAACATTCTCAAAGGTAGCCATTTATTATGAACCTCCATAAGCTAATGCAAATAAAAATAAAAATAAAGAGATACAGGGGAAAAATAATTACTGTGGTACATATGACATTTACTAAAATCCTAGTCATGTACATATCATCAGCCAGGGCAGCTTTTTGAAATTATAAATCTTCCCCCATCCATCACAAGGCTCTTATTGGTACCAAATAATTGCTTTCAGCATTGGGAACCCGATGGGGCCAGGAGATGGTGCAGAAAATCCTTTATTCATTAAAAACTACAGTACCTGTAGTTTTCAGTTATAAAATACTTTCTCCTCCATCCAGTCCCTTGGCCCACTTAGTTGCTAACCCAAGACATATTAAGAATATGTAAGGAGAGGGGGGAAATGTTTTTTTTTTAAAAATTGCCCTGACTAATAACATCATCAGCCTTATGCCATAGAATTTTCATAAATAGGATTTCAACCATTGTACCACTTCTTGCAGTTTCGTGCTATGCAGCATTTATCCTGTGATCATTTTATTCATAGAGAAAGCAGTCATGTAAGACACTGAAAAGAGATCCATGGTGAGGTTACTACTGTTTATCAACCCTCACCCACTTTTGCCATCCAGAAGAGGATGCAGGTAAAGCTAGCCGTTCTCCACCTTCCATCTTAAACTGCAGAACCAATGTCAAAACTCTGCTCAGTGCTCACAACTGGAATTGGATTCAAGTTGGGTTCAGGTAGCCAGATTGAAGCAGACTTAGTTTTCCATCCTTCCAAGGTCAATAAACTGAATATCCAGCTTAAGAGATGGGATATGTGTAGCTTGCATAATTAAATTGTAAACTCTTCTGAGAGTGCTTTAAAAATATATGCCTCTGTGCTACTTGTCTGGATGGAGGCATGGGACAGTGTATTGGTTTCTCCACCCATGCCAATGCTGGTGTCGGGACAGTCTAGTGTTGGGTTTTTGTGCTTTCGGGTGGTCCACCTGCCTTCAGTGTGGTTCCAGTGCAAGTGGTCTTCAGGTCTGGATAGGAATTTTTTAGCCCACAAGTATTTTAATGGCTATTAACAAAAAAAGTGATTAGGAACTTTTCCCTATCTTGCACTGATTTGCCTACAGAGCACATAAGAGCAGACAGGAGCATGCAGTCATAGGTCAGAACTGCCAAATAGTGCAGAAGCTACAGGATGGCAGTCATATGTTCCCAAGGGCACCTTGAAAAGAAAGATATTCAGTAGGGAGGCATCTCAGATCATGGGCTTCCCCACCCACAATGCCCATTTACATGGTGAGTGACTTTACAACTGTTAAATACAGTTTTTGGTCCTAGCTGAACTCATTGTCTGTGGCTTGCTTCTCTGTTTGTGCATGTGCATGTACAAACAATGGCAAGCCTATTCTAGGGCTGGCATGACTTTTACTCAGACATGTTTTCAGAGGCACGTTTTAAATTACTCCATATGCACACTTATCAGGATCCTTGGTCTGTATTATGACACAAGAATGTACTGTAATGAAGCAGTAAGCAGATTCCAGACTCTATCTACTTTGATGTTTTTTCATTAAATTCCTGTTGTCCAGCAACTGGAGCTCAATGTTTTCATAGTGGGGCAAGACAGACACAGTTTGAGAAGACTGCAATATATCTCTGAGCAGATGGTCACACTAGACATTTGTTTTCACTATCCCAATTTGAGTTCTTGACTTTTTCACAAAAATATCCATTCTGAAGAAGAATTCTAGCTGTTGCTGTTCTTAAACAGCTGGAAGTCAGAAACACTTGCCAGTCATCTGGCGGTTTATTGTTTTGTCCAAACCTGTCATAAATGTGCCATAGCCAAATTTAGCTATGACCTTTTCTTGAGTGCTACATATTGTTTTGAGACTATTATTTGAGTATTGACTTCTACTCACCTACAAAAAGAAAGCAAAAGTTCTAAACATACAATATATTTTAAAAGACATATTGGAATTCAATCAGCTGCAAATCCTCAGCTTTTCTCATCAGTTAAATAAACAGTCATATTTTATCAGATTTTTGAATTAAATCTCTTGGAAGTTATATTCTCTATCTGGCACCTGAGCAGAACATCTTATATGATTTGCAAATGGAAGAGAACATCAGTACAACTTGAACAAAATGTGGAAAACTGGAAGATGGGGGTGGGAATGGTAGTGGGACATATGAAGATATGAATAGCATGGAGCATAAAATAAAATAAAATCTGTTTTAGAAGTAGTTCCCTTCCACATTGGCCCACTTTAGTGAAATGAACGAGACCTTCCACAAGCATATGGGGAACATACACATCTAATGGTACCATAATTTTATAGAAAGAGCATGCTCTCCATCAGGGTGCTTGTGGATACCTGATTTTGAAATACTTTGGCATAGTGCTTTTCACTCTTGGATGCACACCCTTCAACTGTACAACATTTTTTGGAACCTGATACTGATGCGCAAGGAAGCTACACTGCATATAATGAAGCAAGTCTCTGCTTCCAAGCACTAAACGTACCTCTTGTACTTGGGAAGGAGTTGTTGAGCTGTTCCATGACCTCATCTAACCCTGTGCTTGTGTCCTGGGGAGGAGAGAGGAGATCATCCTCGCCTGGAATAACAAGAACAGAATGGAAATCTACTGAGATTAATAAAGCCACTGCCACATAAATAATGCTACTGGTTATAGTTGTTTGTCTCCAGCCATTCACTTGGGACTTATGAGAACTTCAATTTGCAGATCTGTAGCCAAAGGGAAGAGAATCCAACCTTTTCTTTCCTTTCTTCCAAAGACTCTTCCACCCAATCATCTAACAGAAATGTTCATATATATGCAGACACACGTAGATTCTAAATTATCAAGCTTCTTCCAGTTAAGAAGTGATGAAGGGCTGTAAGGGTAAAATAAATTATTTCCAAATATATGTATGTCTCTATCAAGGAAATGGTGAAAGTAATTGTGGGTTGAGGGAACAACTGCTTCCTTTTTGCCACAACCAGGCTTTGTGGCTGCGAACTGCATTTTAATGATGATTTTGTAAGACTGGAAATGTGTTCCCTATCAAATAAATCAGAGCTGCTATATATGCAGCTGCATGCGTATTAACATTGCGACTAGTGTTAGAGGAAAGATGCAGCAAGTTTAATCTGTAGTTTTTTAAAAAAGAGATTTTGGAAGACTGGAGGTAGGTTGTTAATGCCAAGGCCAGTTGGAGGCCACTAATACAGAGGGGTTGCCATAAGTCAGAAGCAACTTGACAGCACAGCAAAAAGATGGAACCTTGAATAAGTGCTATGACCCAATGACAAAGGGACACATAAATTGAGAATTCCGATGTCACAGAAGATTCTTGCTTTCTTCCTGTCCCACTTTTTAAGATTAATATGCACACTGATTATGGTATATAAATACTACTACCAAATAATGTTCCAGTTGCCAGATAAGGCAACTGGCAAATGTACAGAAAGTACAAGTCCAATATTACTAGAAGGATCTACCCTGATGTGCTATTGGCTCTTACTCTCATTGCTAATGAATATCATAAAGCCATAGCCACAAAAGAGTTCATATTCTGACGTAGGCAGAACTCATCACCTAAAGTGGTCTGTTTTCAATATGCATCACTTTTTAAAAAATACTAAGACATGAAAAGAAAGGAATAGCTTAAAATCTAATCACCATAATGACTGGGAGCAATTCAGTGAAAAAAGCTAAGGAACACCTCAATGGCTGAAATCTTATTACAGAGTTATGCAAAAGGCATAACTTTTGGAAGCAAACTGCCATTAAGACATCCTTGTAGCTTGAGTTGTGTGACATTTTGTTACTTGGAGCTTAAAAGTCTTCACAACTATCCGTCCTGGTCCCTGACTCTTGTTTCAACCAACTGCCTTGTAAGGTAAGATTGAGAGACAAAGAAAATATGCAGGAAAGCAAAGAAATGAAATTCAGGCAAAATTCGAAGAAAAACAAAATAAAATAAAATAAAACATGTGGCACCTTAAAGACTAACTTTCATATTTCTTTGAAAGAAATGAAAGAAGCTGAACTGAACTTGCAGAAGAAAACTGAAGTTTTCCTCGTGAACTGCAATGAAAAGGCTCTGAAAAAAACAGGAGCATTTAAATTCAAGATGGGAGAGTATTTTTTAAGCTGTGTACCCCCTACTCTATAGAGTGTATTCATAGCCTTCAGGAACAAAGAAATAGGGTTGGATTTTATATAACAGGAAGACTCATCTGGAAATATTGGGCCCCTTCTCAGTATTAAAATATAGTTGAAAACACTATAGAGACACATATACTCTAGTTAATGAATTTTATTGTCGTCAACTATGTATTATACCTGCTGTGAACCTACTTAAGATTTAAAAATAAAAGTAGAATAAGTAGAATAAGGATGGGAATAAAATGATGGGAATATTGAAATGTTCCACATTAGATACAAATTAAAGCATCAGTAGGAAAGCTGAACATAAATTGCAGATAACTCCCCTCTTGAAAATATGATGCCCATATCTTACCCATAGATTCTGAAGTCTGGCTGCCAACCACACGAAGGAGCATCGGTTGATTACTATCTGACCTCTGCAATGAGGCAGGAGGAGAAGATTGACTTGTACCATTTACCTTGGCATCCGCTTGAGGCTGAAATACCAAAGGAAAACATAACATCCTTCAAACAAGGGAGAACAAACTTATGAGCAATACAGGCATACACATACCTACTCAGAAGTAGATCCCAGAGTTTTACTTCTGAGTAGCAGCATGTTCTAAGAATTTTAAGGATTTAGAATAAGCAAGGTATTCCAAGGATTTATTTTGTATGTTATTGCATAATATTTACATCATTATTTTTTCAATTCAAATATATTTGTGATAAATATATTAAAAAATTAACTAAACGAAAGACACCAAATGCTCTACAGCCCCCCCCCCCCGTAATAATATGATTCTTACTACATCTGATACCAGATTTAAGACATATATGATCAAATGGTTGCTACAGAGGCTCATAGTGCAGTGATGCAACTGTTGTACTGCAAGCAAATTGCTCATGACCTGTTATTCAGTCCCAAGAAGGCAGCTCAAACTTCACTCATCTTTCAGTCCTTTCAATGTCAGTAAAATGAGTACCCAGCTTGGGCGGGGGGAGTTGGGGGGAGAGGCATGTGCAGCCTGTATAATTAACCTGTAAACTACTCAGAGAGTGCTTTAGGTGCTTTGGGGTATGAGTAGCACACTTTTGTTGGGCCTGTTTTTATTGATTTCTTTTAAATTTGCTTTTGTTGGTGTTCGTTTCTGAAGCGTTGGACGATGTGGACTGAAGACTCACCTGTTCAAGCAGTTGTCTCAACCTGTGTAGCTGTGACTCGAGTTGTTTGTTGTGATCTTCCAGGATCTGCATCCTAGCTTCTAGGCGGCCTTTATGCTGACGAAGCAGCTTGGCTTCTGCAATGAGTTCAGCATCTCGTGGACTCGGTGGGGAGACTGGCATCATCTCAGGTGGGGATGGCAGTGGAGACAATCCTTTGTGATCGTGCTGCTGCTTCAGACGGTCATATTCTGCCTGCAGGTTTCTGTTGAAAACGCAAATGGGACATTTAGGAGAGTCCCATGCTTTCCCCATTTTTATAGCTAGATACCCCAAAGAAAGAACTGAACTCTTATCTCTGTTAAAGCAAATGTTTCAGTCTACCATTGTTAATTTATTTATTGGATTTTTATACCTCCCATCTGGCAGCACGGCTACTCTTGGTGGCTTACAATAAAGTTACAACAAACTTACATTGATTACAATAAAACAACAACAATAATGATAAAAAGGAAATAAACCAATCAAATTAAACATTTAACAGAAGCAGCTAAAACAGGGTGGGTGATGGTAGGTCAATGCTATAAATTATAGCTCGCTCTCTCACACACACACACACAGAGAGAGAGAGAGAGAGAGAGAGAGAGAGAGAAAGAGAGAAAGAGAGAAAGAGAGATAGGATGCTGCAGCTATGTTTTGGCCTGAGAGAAAGCCTGCATCAGCAACCAAGTTTTCAGTGAACAATTTAAGGATCCCAAAGAAGAGGCCAAGTGTATTTCAACAAGAAGGGTATTCCACAGGCATGGGGCAACCGGCGAGAAGGCCCAATTCCTAGCTCCTACTGCTGTAGTTCCTGAACTATATATGAATCAATATTCCAGTCTTATTGTGTTGGAAATTCCTGTATTGTTATCAAATCATCACTGTTGATGTTT
Organism: Phrynocephalus versicolor; assembly: GCA_023846285.1. Lineage (NCBI taxonomy): Eukaryota > Metazoa > Chordata > Lepidosauria > Squamata > Agamidae > Phrynocephalus > Phrynocephalus versicolor. The sequence goes on from JAHTLZ010003399.1 coordinate 6,202,107, forward strand.
CCCATTCAGGATGCCTTTTCTCCCTAATAACATACTGTAGATTGTTGGACTAGGGTGGATGCATTCTTCTCAGATCTAAGTATTTGAAAAATCCCTCCTGGTTTACAAACTCTTGACCTTAAATTTCATCTTGATGTAATTTATAGATTACAGTCCAAGTTAAATTTGAGAACTATTGCAAGTCAGAAGCTCTGAAATGCTAACCTATTTGTTTTGTTACAGAAAGTGCACTTAGTTGACAGATACCATTAAGGACTATTTGGGATCACTTTACAAATACCAGACAATATCTAAGATGCATTCCTTAGGCTGTCTGCAGTTTAGCACTGTGATTTCAACCCTTAAAATTCAAAATAAAGCAGTTATTCCAATCAGTTTCCCACTTACTTTAAAATGATACAATATATTCTCCACTACAACAGTGTGTGTGTGTGTGTGTGCGCGTGCGTGCGCGTGCCTGCGTGCATGTATGTGCGCTCAAAACCATAAAGTTTACTTTTGGGGGACTGGTTCATATTCATAGTGTACAGGGGCGACTTTCCCATAGGCCTTTGTGGTTCAATGAACCAGGGCGCCTGAACCCCAAGGGCGCCTGAACCCCCAAACCCCAAAACTCTGCCTCGCGCTGCCTGCCTGCCTGGCTTGCCTTCTGCCGCCGCTCAGCAGGCGAGGCGGGCGGGAGGCACGAGCAGCTGGCGGGGCGGGGAGGGCGCTCTCTCTTGCACGCGGGCGCCCAATGGAAAGGGGTGGCCGGGGCGGGCAAAGGGAAGGAGGAGGAAGGGAAGAGGGTGGGAGGGGGCCCGCAGCTGCTGGCCTCGCCTGGCTCGAGGGGAGGTGGCGACTCTGCCGCCCCGAGCTCCGTCTGAGTAACCCTAGTTGACGGAAAGGCGCGCGCGCCCTGGAGAGACTCCCGGGCTGGGACGGAAAGGGAGGGTTGCTCGCTTGCTCGCCCGCCCGCCCGCCTCCCTCCCTCAGTGGCCGCCGCCGGCACCCCAACGCGAGGTGGTTGTGGGGGTGGGGGGGAGAAAGGCCCTCCCAGCGCGAGTGGCGGGTAAAGGTAAAGGTTCCCCCAGCAGATCCGTGCCAGGGGCGGTGCTCATCTCCTTATTCAAGCCGAAAGACACAGTGTTGTGCAAGTCCGTGGCCATGTGGCCGGCAGGGCTGCAAGGAAACACTGTTGGTACCTCTTTATCTTCTTGCATTGACATGCTTTCCAACTGTTAGCTTGGCAGGAGCTGGGGTTAACAGCAGGAGCTCACTCTGCTGCTGTGGCACCTGGGATTCGAACTACTGAGCTGCTGATTTTGTAGCTGACAGTTTTCAGTGCTGTAGCCCGCTGAGCCACTATGAATTCACCATGCAGAGGGGCTGCCGAAACACGGGGCATTAATCCAGCAGCCTCCTCTTGGCATCTCTTGTTTTTGCCAACACAAATGGATGTAAAATCACTGCAGCCTCTGAGCACAAGCAGAGTGCTTTTGCTCCAACCCCAGGTGAAAAGAGTTGCTCGGGCTGGAGGGTTCTTCTGTTTTTTTCTATGTAAACTGGAGCCGGCCTGGTTTGTGACGCCTCAAGTCTGCCTATGGAGAGAAGGTGACTTTCTTTATAATATTTAAGTGTCGCGTTAGCTCCCTTAAAAAAGGAAGGTAGACAGCTCTGTGAAACGGGGGGGGGGGGGGGCGCCAGAGGGATCTTCGAACCACGGCTCCACATATCCTTAAGACGGCCCTGATAGTGTACACAGTTGTGATCAAGGTTCTCTCTAAGGTGCACTTCTGCACATGTGCACAGCTCCTGTTCCCTCTGTGTAGCAATCCTCTTCCTCCCTGCAACTGTTTTCAGCCCCTTTGGTTCCTACCCAAGGGAACTGGAGTCATGTGGGGGTGGAGTCACATGCATGAGGGGAAGAGCCCTACTTAATGAAACTGAAAATTAAAGGGACTGTTCGTTGTGACAGAGTAGGTGAAATTCATGGGTTACAGATTTAGGTCAAGACCTTTCAAAATGAACATTGCAGTGCTGATACAGGCAATGAACTTCCAAGGTGTTGATTACATCAATGTCCTGGCAATAGGTAGAGTAATTAGTTATCGTACATCATTGTCAGTACACAATGGCTAGTCTATTTTCTTTGAAGAGCCAAAGAGCTATTAGTGCTGAGTCCACGAAGCATCAGTTAAGGAAAATATTTACAACCTGAACAATGATGATCAGAAGGTTTTTTTAGAGAATGTTTAGAAGAAAACAAATATCCTGAATATACAGTATTTTAGCAATCTCCAAAAAAGCAGTGCAAAGACACTGTGAGTTGGGAATGCAAACACAAATCTATCAAGGCAGATAGCATTGCTCATGTCAGTCAGTATTAGTCTCAGAAAAAAGACGGATAAAAGCATAATCCTCTCAAAATGAAGGAGAACACAGAACCTGGCAGTGTTCTGTAATCCTCCTTGCTAAAGTACAAATTGAGCCAAGGGATATTATTTGCAGTCAAACTGCCATCACTAAATAGTAATGCTGACATAATGAACCTGACTTTCACAACTTATTATGACTAGTTGAGAAGAATAAGAACTATGCTATGATAAAGAATGTAGTTAAGTGAGCTACAGAATTTGGAACAACTCTAAACCTGAGCAAAAGAACCATCTGATAACTTACTCTGTGGCATCAATACTAATACTATAATTGTTTGTAAAAGATTAGTGTTGGCTGGATCGGTAAAAATTTATTTATTTATTTTAGAGTATTTTACCCTACCTTTCTTGGAAAAAGGACCCCACCTTTCTTGGAAAAAGGACCCAAGGCGGTTTACAGAATGAGGGATAATATACAGTCCAGTACAATTAGGACATGTTCAAGTATTGAGAACAGGGAATTGAGGGACATCTTACAGTATTAATAGACAACATTACATTAAAGCTGCAAGAGAATGTGAGTAGTTAAAGGGAAGTAAAGTTCCATGTCAAGTTATGAGTGATGGAAACTAACATTGAAAACATAGTGTCAATGTAAACCCACAAGCTTATAAGTAGTTATAAACACAAAGTCTATGTGATCCTGTAGATTCATATAAAAGACACATAATAGGTAGACCATCATTCAGGGAAAGCTCCCCTGAAGAAAAAAGGTCCTTTCCTGTTTCTGGAAGCACAACATGAGGCAGTCCTTGCCTCTAGTGGGAGGGAGTTCGAGTCTGGGCACAGCAGCTGAGAAGGCCCTTTCATGGGTTCCCACGAGACGTATCTGTGAGGGTGGCAGGTTGGAGACAAGTGCCTCTCCTGATGATCTTTGAGGTAGCTAGGACGCAGACTGTACAGTGCTTTGCAGGTCAAGGTCAGCACCTTGAATTGTGCCCGATAGCTGATTGGCAACCAGTGGACCTGCTTTAATAGGGGCGTAATGTGATCTCTGTACCCCACCCAAGTCAGCAATCTGGCTGCTGCATTTTGGACCAGTTGAATTTCCTAAGGCTTTTCATCAGCAGCCCCACATAGAGCACATTACAGTGGTCTAGCCAGGACGTCACTAGGGCATGTATCACCGAGGCCAGAGCTGGTTTCTCAAGAAATGGGTATAACTTGCACACTAGCGTTAATTGTGCAAATACACCCCTGGCCACAGCCATGATCTGGGCATCCAAGCTCAAGGATGAATCCAAGAGCACCCCCAAGCTCCGTGCCTGTTTATTCAATTGAGGGTGACCCCATCCAATACAGGTTGCATCTCTATCCCTTGTTCTCTCTTTTGACTGACCATGAGCACCTGTCTTGTCTGGGTTTAGTTTCATTTTGTTCACCCTCATCCAGTTCATTACTACAGCTAAACAGTCATGTAAAGTTGAGATAGTGGCTCCCTTAGAATCTGGAGGTGATGAGAGGTAGAGCTGGGTATCATTGTCATTATGGTGGCACTTAACCCCAAAAGACCTGATAATCTTCCCCCAGTGGTTTCATATAAGTGTTAAATAACATATGAGACAGAACAGAATCCTGGGAAACTCCACAGGTCAGTGACCGTGGTATTGAACATGAATAAACTAACACCACTTTCTGCGTTCTTTCCTGCTGGAAGGATCAGAGCCACTTTAATGCAGTACCCCCGATTCCCATTTCAGAGAGATGAGTCAGGAGGATGTGTGGGCTATAGCGTCCAAAGCAGCTAAGAGTAAACCAAAAGGAACAGAGATCTCCTATCCATTTCCCTGCGTAAATCATCTATCAATGCAACCAGTGCCGTCTCAGTCCCATAACCAGGCCTGAAGACACATCAAAATGGATCCAGGTAGTTTATCTCATTGGAGTAGGAACTGGCAAGGCACTCCAGTATTCCTGCCAAGAAAACTCCATGGACATGGGGTCATGAAGAGTTGGTCACAACTGTAACGGCACAACACACACACAGTTTATCTTATCCAGAATCCTCTGGAGCTACGAGGCCACAACCCACTAGAACTTTCCCTAAGAATGGGATATTCAATACCATTTGGTAATTGTTCAGTATCATTGGGTCTAAGGAGGGCTTTTTAAACAGTGGTTTTACTATTGTCTCCTTTGACTATGCCAGAATTCTGCCCTGTTGTAAGGAGGCATTCACTACTGTTCCTAACCAGCCTGCCATACCTTCTCTGGAAGCTTTTATGATCCATGTGGGGCAAGGATGCAGCAGCCATGTGGTGGCCCTCATCTCCCCAAGGGTCCTGACCACATTATTCAGCTGTAAGAGCTGAAAGTCATCCATTAATACAGGACAAGGAGGGTGGTGTATTTTACTTACAGGCTCTGCATCAACAGCAGCATCTAGGGTAGCCCAGATCTGTTCAAAGTTTCTTGCAAAGTGTTGTGCCAATTCTTGTTTCTTGTAGTACACTGAGTTGCCTGTGTAGTCCTCCAAGTGAAACAGCCCTTGGTTTAAATCTTATCTGTGCTTTCTGGAACTAGTCCAGTCCAGTTTTTCCACAGTCCAGGTTGCTGTTTGGATTTATATGGCATTCATTTGATTCTCTGTCTGATATATTTAGTATGTTTAGGAACATGTGTGGCTTCTGCTGCTTTGTAATGTCTCATTTTTATAGAACTACATTTCTACCTCTCCTTTCCACTAAAAAAAGCATTCATGGTAGCTACCAATAATACCAGCTGCCTAGATGCCCTAAGCACATCCGATCTTGCCTGATTTCGGAAGCTAAGCAGGGTTGGCCCTGGTTAGTACTTGGATGAGAGACCACCAGGGAATACCAGGTGCTGTAGGCGCCTGGAGTAGGAACTGGCAAGCCATTCCAGTACTCCAGCCAAGAAAACTCCACGGACATGGAGTCACAAAGAGTCAGTCACGACTGTAACGACACAACACATACACACCAATAATACTAAAACAAGTATTAATGAATAAAACAAAGCTATAATAAAAACAAACTTGACAACAAATCCAAAGGAGTGAATTAATTTCCTATTAGAATTCATAAAGTAATGTTTCTAATTAGATATTTATTGGAAATGAGAATCTCAGATTATGTACAAGCCCATACATGTATCAACCATTGTAAAGGGTGGGGGCTCACATATTATATAGGCTTGGTCTTCAGAGGTAACATAGTGTTATTTTCAATCTAAAAACAAAGTTAGATGTGTTGCCTCATGAATAAGCTGTACACTCCATAAAAATAATCTATCAGACTGGACACTAAAGGGTGCTAAAATTATGCATAATAATAAGAATCATGCACTGACATGTCAATTCTAACTTGCGGAGACCCTTCTCAGGGTTTTTCCAAATACAGAATATTCAGAAGTGGTTTGCTATTCCCTGGGACTGTGCAGCTTGTCCAAGGCCACACAGGCTGGCTCTATTCAAAGTTCCAAGCTCTGGTTTTGTTGCCATATGCCTATACCACTGAGCTACTCATCTAGCTAACGTTAAGCATAGAGGTCTACAAATCCGGTGATAAATTTTAGCCATTAGGCCTGTTTAATGGTCTAAAAATAAGAATGCAGTCACAGGCCAGTGTGCTGGTATCACACACACACACACACACACACACACACACACACACAGAGAGAGAGAGAGAGAGAGAGAGCTGGAGAAGAACATTTTATCTATTGTTCTTTATCATCAATACTTTAGAATCTTTTCTGAAACTGTTTTGGAGGGCACTAGGTGTGAACGGACTGGTGATGCAGTCCTGTTTATAAAATAACACTCCTGTTTATGACAGGAAGTTATTTTTATTTGGCTGACTGGGTTTTATTTTGCTTGTTGTATCTGTGTTTGGTTTCCTACATAAACCTTGCTTTCCTGACACAAAATAGTTATTGGTCTTTCCACTGTAATGATCTTATGAATTTTCTTTCTAACAACCCTGATAGAGTGGTTAAATGCTGTATGAGCTGAGATCATTTGCTGTACAGTTCCATGTGAACAAAATAACTAACTTTCATTCCTTCCGTACCCTCTCTAGTCTACTTTGGATCTAATTTTCAGTGCCTCCGTTGTTAGGTTCATTTTATTGCTCTCTATACTATTTATTATTTAGGTCTATAGGGTAGTTTGGGAGACAGTTTATATGAAGGCAGCTTCTAGCAAGTACCATTGCTTAAATTGCTCCATTTCATTAAATGATGTCTGTGCTCATGCAGAAGGCAGCATTCCTACAGCAGTTGGCAGCAATTTCATCATTAACTTTTATTCATTGTATTACAGGGGTGGCTAAAGAATTCAGGGAAATTGTAGGAGCATTGCTGCAAGGCATGAATATAAAACTTGAAGCTTGTCACACCAGGTATAACAGAGAGATTTCACAGAGCAATGCAATTTAAAGGCAAGGTACAATGAATGCATCACAAGCTCATCACTAGATGGTGTATGGACAATTCTTATTTGAAGAATGAAAGTTCCTTCTTTGGCTTCAGGTGACAAAGACATATTTCTTCCACTTGTACTGATACTTGAGTGAACCTACAACGTAAGGGGATTGCATGGCAACTGCAATTTTCTCTTTCCCTTCAGTTAACTACAATTGTTAATGTGACTGTTAGGTATGTGGTTTAGCAACTGTCATCGATCAGAAAATATCAATGATAACATAACACAATTATTCTGCTGCTCTATTGATTGGTATACAATTTATGTCTTCCTGAATGCTTACCTGCTATACTCCATAAGCACCCCCTGCCCACAAGTGGTATCATGTGCAGGGTTAGCAAGACAGTAAACCTTTGTATAGTTAACTCACAACAATGCAGTGGTACCTTGAATAAAGGAATTAATGTTTTCAAAATGAAATTATGTTAAGCAAATTTTCCTTTATAACAAATTTCCCATAGGAATGCATTGAAAATGGAGCAATCTCTAATCGCAACCATTTTTATGTTGTACGGATTCGCACCATAGGTGATTCTGTTAAGCTTATTTCCCCTGTCTCTGGAATTTATTCATGTGGTACAGATTTTATGTTATACAAACCATTTGTTATACAAGGGTCTACTGTACTGAACATTCCACATTTTAAAAGACTTCATTACATGTCAGTTATCATTGAAAGGTAGCTGAAGTACAATCACAAAGAAAACCCTTTCCCTAGTAGTCACCCATAGAGTGGAATTAACTTGTACCTCAATTGAAAGGGATTTTGAAAAACAATGTCATCCAAACCAGTCTGAGTTGTTCATCAAGATACCATCACCACCCTGAAAGAGGAGCCTCATTCAGTTTAACAGAGCTTATTCCCAACAGGTAACTGAGCCTGGGGTTTTGTACTTATAAAGTCAGCAGCAAGTAACTTCAACATAACTGGGGTTTACTTCTGCACAGGAGGGTATATTAGGATTGCAGGCCTTCCACAACAATAAGTGTCATTGAACTAGGTTGGACTTCCTTCTCAGTATGCTGGCAAGCAGAGTCACTTGTGGACACAGTATTCAGGCACATTCTCTCTTTGGTTTTCCAATACATAAAATGCTAAAAGCACTTGCACTGTGGTTTTCTGTGCAGAAGGAAGCTCTACTGAATTCAGTGGGCCTTATTTCATTGTATATTATGATACTGTAGTCCACACTTCCCACTTGAGCGGCTGTCATACAGAGGAGAAGCAGAATCTGCTCGATCAACCCAGAATCCAGGACACAGAACAATGGGATCAAGGTTGGAGAAGCCAGATTTCAATTGGATACCAGGAAAAGCTTCCTATTTTTAGAGCAGTATGGCAATGGAACCAATTACTTCGAGAGGTGGTAAGTGCTCCAACAACTGGAGGCATTCTAGAGAAATCTATGCAACCACCTGGCAGATATCTTATAATTTGTATTTCTGCCTTGAGTGGGAAGTTGGACAAGGTGGCCTTGTACCCCCTTCCAACTTCCCCAATTCTAAATTATGAAAAAAAGAGACTCAAGTTATGGGATTTTCCCTTGCTTGTTTTCTCTTTCTGAAGGGTAGCGAGTTTAACAACAGATCCTGTGGATGAACTGGACTGCTGATATTGGTGTAATCAACACTCAAGCTAGCCTTTGTTATGTAAAGTTTGGCATCTGCCGTTATTAATAATGGCAAAAAATTGGGAAGATATTGAGTCTAGAGGAATGGTATGATGAAATGTGGAGTTTGGCCATTAATGATACTGACCTGCGAATTGAAAATTAAAAAGGGATGGTAAAAGAGAATGTTTTAAATCAAATTTAGTATAAATTTCTGGATCATGTATTTCTAAAATATAAAGGTTATTTTCCATCTGAAGAATCAATTTATAAAATAGAGGGTTTTGGATAGCTTAAATATATAAAACAATTTACTAGACACACACACACACACACACACACACACACACATATATATATATATATACACACACACACACACACACACACACACACACATACACACATTTTAATGATACCTCATCTATTTATGTTTCTTAAATTAAAAATATTACATCTGCTAAGTTCACAATGTTTTGACAGACAGCATATGCCCCAACATGTTGCTGGCTGCCTTTAATATTACCACATGCATCTTTTCTGTTGTGTATTGTAAAAATATTGCCAATGTAAACCTACCTGTTCTCTTCTTCCAGGTCTGCAAGAATTCTCTCTAGTTCACCTCGTTCTTCACTCTCTAAAGAAATTAGAATCTGAGCGGGACTTCGAGGTTGACTGAGTGGGGATTCCTGGTTCAAACTTTGGCAGTAGTGCTGGATTAACAAATGTTCATCATCTCTTTTAAAAAAGGAAAGTAAAAAAGAAATTAGGTGGGAGAGGAAGGAATGGCATCAATAATTTTATTCATTGTAATTTGACCTGAGGAATCTCTTCAGAGACCCTTTCCATTGGACCAAGTGAAGTTCATCGGGTTGGCTACAAATACAAATATGAAGGGGTGTTCATTTTATTTAACAGAACATGCATTCAAAAGAGTCCTCGAGTACATGCAGAAAGCTCTGTCCACATCATTGGGCACTCTTATCTTTGGAAGACTAGATAGTTGGGGCACAACCTTCTGCGCAGCTGCATAGGTGTTAGCTTTGTTCAGGCTCCTATACAATTATATATAAGTTTATTGATCATCCATAACTCAATAAGATTAGGTAACTATTATGGGTACAAGACTCAATTGCCAGTTTTTAATTTAAAAAAATCAGTAAATGTCAAAGGCAAATAATTGTGATATAGGGGCAGTGATGTATTCTTCCTGGAAAATTAGTTGGTCATCGCTTGCCGCAATGGACAAACTGTACTTTTAATAGACTTTGCTAAGATAATAAGGGAGCCTCCACTATGTTCTACAAAAAGGTGGAAGCCCATTTCATAATTACAATCAGAGAACATCTGCTTGCTAAATGTAAACTTCTAAACAATATTACATTATTCTGCATTTGGAAACCAAAATGCAGTCTTTTCTGTTGTTAAACAAACTCACATTTCTGTTTTAATAGGCTTTTGCATACCAAGTCCTAAATTCAATGCATTGAAGGAACTGAACTTTCTGTCCTTCTGTAACCCTCAGAGTCCCAGTCCCCTGAAGCAGATATTTGGAGGGCACAGCTGCAGAAAGAAAAGGAGGTAGCCTCCTTCAACAAATGCATTTCCATGAATGGATATCTACCAATGGTGTGTGTGTGTGTGTGTATGTATACAGTAGTCCTTTAAATATTTTATATTATCTTTTATCAGTGTTCTCAGACTTTTTAAAATGTACTTTACTAGCTACAAATGCAACATTTACCAATTTTCCCTAATTCTAATGTACTTTATGATACACAGGTTGAAATTCTGTTGCTTTATTACATATATGGAAGTCAAATGGCATAACATTCATTCACTTCTAGTTGGCAATTATCCAGTTGCTCATTTGCCCACTGGCTTGATGCTCACTCAAGAATCTGACAAGGAACTTGTTAATTGCCATCTCAAAGCAACTGAGTGTTTGCCTTCAGCATGCATAACAAAGCAACAGAATTCACACACCACAGCTACTCTTTTCTTGTACATAATATAAAATATGCCATAATTTCATAGATATGGCATACTTACATGCTCTCATTAGGAGAAATGCTATCATTCATATATGTTCCATTAGTATTTTCCATTTCCGCTAGCCTGAGGAGGAAGAAAAATATATTTAAGAATATTAAGTATTATACTTATTAAAAAGGACTAACTAAATATGAAGACAGAAATGACACTTTGATGATTGCAAGAATCTGTAGGATATGTAGATCCTGAAACATTAGCCCACACATAAACTTTCATTTATCAGTAGGTTGACACATAGATTAAATGCAATTCGATATATCTGAGTTGTAGAAAACTTCAATTTCTCCCTCTTGAAGATCAATCTCTCTCTCTCTCTCTCTCTCTCTCTCTCTGTGTGTGTGTGTGTGTGTATGCGAGAGAGAGAGAGAGAGAGAGAGAGAGAATTCATGCATTATAACCACCCACTCAATTTCTCTTGGACATGAACATTTTTTTAGTTTTAAAACTCTGAGGATTTTATTTAAATATGTGAATTACAGAACTTTTGTATGATTTTTCTTCAAAGCAATGGTTTGAAGAGTGTTCTGCAGCTGAATTATTAAGCTTTTAATTTACAATCCATGTAGTGGAAAAGGGGCCTGCTGTAGTATTCCACTGGAGCATACCTTTGAAAAGAAGATTGCATAATGAAGTTCTTTGTAAAACTCTGATGTCAGATGTAAGCAAGAACATGCTTCAGATTTTTCCATTTAATACACATTCTGAATTACATGCAGTTATTCTACATGCAAGTTAGTAGGCAAGCTGACTAGTAAAAATAGGGAAAATTATGTACCATCTATTATCACAGCCAGGAGTGTCTGTGATGACAACAATGATTTGATCCTGGCCCCTCCCCCCCCCAAAAAAAAGGGAAAAAAGGAGACCTCTTTTAAAGGAATATCTGCCTAAGAATCCACCTGGTCTCATACCTGCTAGCATAATGTTCAATGCGTGAATGGGTATCATCGTGTGAAAGCTGAGGGGATGAAGCAGGCCTATAGGCAGAAAAATATGGATTAATTACATAAGTAATTTTCCTCAGGACAGAAAGTGCACTTGGTTTCATATCAATATGCCTTGCTAAGAAATGTCCTGTTACAGTTGCAACCCATGTGATCTGTCTGCTTCCTCAAGCTACCTGCAAAAAATATTTATTGGAAATAGAGAGAAATATCTTCAGTCATAGGAGATTCTTTCTGATGTTTAGGGACCATTGAAAGCTTTATATGAAATCAGACGGTTATTCTTTGTTATAGGTTTCTTGGAAAACATTTTTAGCCACACCTTCTTCCATGGCAGATGATATATTTCCTCATGATGAGTGTTCTGTTTGCATTATTCTCAGAATTTGTCTTCCTTTTTCTTCAAGCTTTCCGATTCTGTCAAGCTGCATTTCTTGCCTAACACATTACAGTTCACCATTACAATTCTTTACACAGTTGAGCCAATCCAACCTTCTGCAAAATGAATCTTTACATTTGGGTTTTTGATCTCACATCCCAAAGGATTTAAATTCTTCCTCCTTGAAGTAACAGATGTACAGCTGAAGTATCCCTGGCAAGATGGCCATCCAACCTACTGTATGTTAACAATGAAGGTTGTCTGTTCTACTGCGGGAATCTTGTCCTGTCACAAAGGTCTTCCTAACCCTGCATTATCCTTCATCCACATCCGTACAAAGTTATAAAGGGAGCTTCGTGAAGTCAACGTTTCCCACCGCTAATGCAAAGGTTTGGTTTGACGCTTGCTAGAATTCAAGAACTGGATTCTAAGTATGCCGAGCAATTACTTTTAGACAAACTCAAGTTAAAACAGAAGAAAGGAATTAATGTCTTGATTCTGGCAAATGAAAGTGAACCTCAAAGCAGTTCTTTGCTACTTGACTGAATGAAAACAAGCTAACTATATTTGAACTGATTGACAATGACACAGATTAAAAAAACCTAACATTTTGATCACTCTATTAAATATGTTACGTACTCTGAATCACACATTGTCCGTTTGAAATAAAAATGACATAATACAGTGGTACCTTGCAAGATGAATGATCTGTAAGATGAAAAATTCATAAGATAAAAAAAATTCCGGGAATGGGCATGCTTTGCATGACAAAAATTCCCTATGGGATGCTTTGCAGGATGAAAAACCATTCTGCATGTATGCAGAAAAAAATGGTTATTTTTATCTTTATTCTAGCCTCTGGAGAGGACTAATCTGTTCCCAGTTAATTCCTATGGAAAACTGTGCTTCGCAAGATAAAATTAAGTGGCTCAAAGCCTCCGGAATGGATTAATCAGTTTTTAATGCATTCTTATGGGAAACCACACTTCTCAAAACAATTTTTTTGTAAAATGAAGTGACTCGTAGAATGAACTAATTTCATCTTAAGAGGTATCATTGTATGTGATTGATTTAAGGCTCCTTGCTATTAGCTCAATTTTGAGCTTGTGAGAGGGAAGCTGTATGAATTGTTATTTTAATAAAAGGCTGCATGGCATGTGTCATAAAATCAGACAGACTATAAGAGGATGAAACAAAAGACAAACCAAGCCTCACAACGAACAGAAATAAAGGCATGATCAGGTTGACTGAAATGAAGTCTTGGTGTTGACAGTATTGAAAACAATGTAACTTTCTTTTCAGCATAAATGAAAAACAGCAGCAAGTATGGAGAAAGAGGCTGTTTTATTCAAATGTATAAAACTGGAAAGAATCTCAAAGTAAAGAATTTGTTCGGATTGGCAGAAACTAAAAAGACTCATGTGATTTCTTCATTGAAACCTGGTATGTTTATTTTTATTGATGATGACAATGATTAAAAATACTGATCTAATCTAATGACCTTGCAAAATTCTTGATGCAGTGAACCAAATAAATAAGACAGTCCAGCAAATATAGGTTGATCTGCAGGTTTATATAAATTGGTACAGTACTTTGTTTGATGCTGAAGAAATATATTTTTATTTATAAGCTCTATCAGCCTACAAGCGTTGACTGATTTAAACTATGGGTAAAGAGTCCTAGAAACTGGTGTAATGCTGATATAAAGTCCAAGCTTAATTTTTTTCAGATGCACAAGTACAACCCGACTTCAACCACTTCAGCTTCCAGTGCTATGAGGAAATAATTAAAAAGTGAAAGGGTCAACAAGTGATTTAGATCAATAGCAACCAAAGAAAGGCAATCAAGATCAACAAGTGATTTAGATCAATAGCAACCAAAGAAAGACCATTCAAGAAGTTGGGAAAGGGCAAGACAAGTTATTTGCCAATGAAAATGCCACCAGAAGATTAAGAGGAACAATTATATTTACATTTCTTGAGGTCAATAGTGGATTTAGGCTATTTACCTGAAGGACAAAAAGTCTGGGTTGATACAGGTTGAAGACTATTGTTCCAGAGATGTATGAAGGAGAATATTTGGAAATATTTCAGAGATAATGTGGGTTACAACTAGACACCATAGACCTCCACAGTTACAACCCACCTAGTTAGTTCCTTGATAAAAGTTGCAAAAAGCCACTGTAAGTCAAACACTTCTTTTCCTTTGGATTCAGTATTAAAACAGGAGTTGTGTACCAGGAGAATTCCCATGTCTTATTTATTTATTTGCTGTTCCATTAGTGCAATGTATTATTCTGGACAGCTAGCAAACCAAAACCACACAATAACAGATAGATAATAAATCAAGGCAATAAAAAGAAAAATCCAAAACCCAAGAGAGTGCAGCGTTTCGTGATAAAATTGCAGGAGAATAAATGCCTTATAAATTAAAACTCTCTATCTCACATGCTTCTCTACAAGCATGGTGTAAACGTCTAGGCGGAGCTGTCATTCATGGGTGGCAGGTGTATTACTGCTGAGCATATCTGAGGGTTTTGTCAGTTCCAGCAAGGTAAAACTGCAACTTGGATGGATTGACTTGGATAGAGAAGACCGAGGTTATGTTCTTTGGGAGTTCTCCGTCTGGATACGGAGGCCCTCTCCCCAGTTTGGAGGGTGTTTCCCTCCAGTTGGTGGAAACACTTCAGAATCTGAGTGTGGTTCTGGATCCGGCGCTATCCTTGGATGCCCAGGTGGCTGCCGTGACCCGAAGTGCCTTTTACCACCTACGCCAAATAGCCCAGATCCGCCCGTACCTAGACGGCGACTCTCTGAGAACAGTAGTGCAAGCGCTGGTGATCTCGAGGTTGGACTACTGCAACGCCCTCTACATGGGGTTGCCCTTGACTCTTCTCCGGCGTCTGCAGTGGGTACAAAATGTGGCAGCCAGACTGGTGGTGGGTGCGCGTCGTTATGACCACATCACCCCAGTCTTGGCCCGCCTGCACTGGTTGCCGTTGCGTCCTGAATCAGATTCAAGGTCTTGGTTTTAGTTTATAAAACCCTCAATGGCTTGGGCCCGGACTACTTGGCAGAGCGGATCGCCCAGCGATCAACCTTAGCCCGACCAGGTCGGCAGTCGCGAGCGCACTCACTTCAGGTTGTCACCCCCCAAGAGGCCCGAAGAACTTCTACCCGCAACCAGGCCTTCTCGGTGGCTGCTCCTTCAGTGTGGAACAGCCTTCCCAGCGAGGTGCGCTCTGCAGAGTCCCTGCTGGCCTTCCGCAGAGGGCTGAAAACCATCCTGTTCTGTGAGGCTTTGGTGACCAAGTTTAGTTTTTTCTTTTCTTTCCCCCCGCCATCTGCCAGGTAGCTTAATTACTGTTGCTCTTTCATTTGAGCCACAAATGATTTTTATCAAGGGTGCTATTGCATTGCTTTTAATTGTGTTAATTATTACTGGTTCATTTTGTTTGTTTGTTTGTCTGTAACTTTGCTGATTCGTTCAGCTTTGTAAGCAGCCCAGAGTTCCCTAGGGAAGATGGGTGGGGTATAAATTCAATAATAAATAAATAAAATAAATAAATAAAATTGTGCATTTGATGCACAATGTCCAAGCTGCAACATAAGACAGGTGGGAGCATTTGTTGTTGAATTCAGGAAAATACCAGGTCCTCTATGGTGGTGGCTGAGAAACTGAAGGTAGGTTGACTTGTCTATGGTACTAGTGACTGCAGTGAAAGTGGAAGTTGAGGCAGCAGCAGTGAAACTTGATAAACCAGTAAAGCCAGGTTGGTAAGACACAGGGCCTGCCTTGCCTTGCCCAGAGGATGGCGGATGGCACAATGCACTGGCTAAGAATGGTGGTGATGCTGGTTTTGGAACCATTGGACCATATGTGGAGATTGCAAAGGGACACGAAGGAGTTGAGAGAGAAACATAATGCAGGGCTTCTGCAGATGGAAGCTGCATCTGAATTAGAGCCAAGGCAGAGTACTTCATCAAGGATGGTGGTTCTGTTAAAGGATGATCCTGACTTGATACCGAGTCAGAAATGAATGTCAGTGGCTCCAGGTCCTAGTATGATTCCAACAAAAACCACCTTGGGTGAGCCACTGACATTCCAACTTTGGATCCCAACTTTGATCTCAAGTTGAATCTTGAGATCAAAGGCAACTGAGCCAAAGTAGGAGTGACCAAACTGAATAAAAGATATTGTTGGAGTTAGGCCAAGTGTTGGGACCAGAGAAGTGACATGAGACATAATGATTAGAACTGAATAGATAAGAGACGGTGAAATCAGGATCACCGAGATGAGTTGAAGCAGATGGAGAAGGCAAATGCCTGTCTTAGTCTGCAGGCTTGCTTGGTTAAGGCTTTACAGATCAGGCAAGGTGGGAGGCAGAAGCCTGCCTGAGGCAGAAAAAACACTGAGTTACTATCAGTAAGAGCTACCATTGTCCCCACATATGCTGCATTTTTAAAACAACACAGTATAGGCCATCCATGTGGGCAGAGCCCACAGAGAAGGAAAAGGGAATGGAGAAACGCAAATGAGGAGAGAAAATTAAAATACTCAGCAAGAGGTTTCCAAATTGCTGGCACTCTGGCGATGGATGGAAAGGAACTGAGGGGTTAAGACTGGTCTCTGTTATATATGCTGCCAAGAGGGTGGGCAGGATTATTGCCAAAAGGGCTATTTATCAACTTGGGAGGGCTCTGCATAGATGCAAATAGTGAAATCCACAGACACCACCAGGGAAAACAAGTTTTGTGCATTCACAAACAAACTTGACAGGGCACACTTTAGCCATTTCAGCATTAAAAGTTATGTACTGCAATTAAAACAAGCGATATAGATGCCTGTTCTAAAGATGTCTAGATGTAGTTTCAGACAGCAACATTTACTTCAAGTGTGGCAAAAACAACACTATATTTAAGCAAGCAATTGGCCCAAGGTGTTGCATCTTACTGGATGCTAACCCAATGGTTAAAGGCTCTCTTTAAAAAAATAAAATAAAATATGTCTTAAGTATTACAGTGTAAAGAACTGCAGAAGATACTGTGTCAGCAGGACTAAGTAACTTATTATGGGAAAGTTCATCAGTTGCGTTAAGCTTAACAGCACCTCCAAAACAGAGAAGAGAACAGTGCTCAAAACAAAGGAAAGGAAAGGAACGCTGCCAACTGTGCTTGGACAAGCAAGATTCCACAAATTCATCTATGTAAAAACACTGGGTGTGAAAAGAGACTAAAAAAACCACTAGAAGTATCTTAGAAACAAAGTCTCTGTTGAACATACCTCCAAGAATTCAAAGATGGATATTAACATTATTGAAATACCTGATACAAGTGGTATACAGGGCAAGCAAATACCAGTCATCAGCAAAAGCTGAAAGCTACCAGTGCTGATGTGTTATCTTGTTTTTCAGCCTGCAATGAAAGGAATTTAAAATAACTAGTGCTAATACTAAAAGTTTCAGCAAACCACATTTTACTGGGACTGCCAAAGAAGGATGGAAGTGCTAGACGTCTGTTTATTAGAATTTAATGCAAGAATTAAATTAAAAGTAATAGACTTATATTCAAAAATGATTGCAGCACTGAAAAATCTAACAGATTACATGTAATTAAGATCACCTCAGCATTCAGCAATGCTCATGAAGGAACTATGTATTACTCAGGCAAATGTGCCCAGACTAGTGGCTTGGTTTAGTAATTTACTTGATGTCAATGTTTCATAAACACAAAAGGAACCAATGCTATCCCATAAAATTCTGACAAGATTCTGGTAAAAGTGGGTGAAAGAAATAAACATAAGTAGATAGGTGATAATATATTAATATTCAATGATAATGATATCTATTAAACTGCATTATAGGGAACAATGACCTGACTCAATATTTGGTGGCTTGCTACATCACACATACACACACAGAACCACACACAAAGTATTAGCTTGACTCATCTGGCAGCTCAGTTACAACCACAGATGATAGGAACAACTGCCTTTTTCCCCTGACGCCACTCATCTTCTACCCAGTCTACTATAAATACATGCATTAGCCAAAGTTTTAAAAGTCTGTTTTAGTCTAAATTAGTAAGCAGATTGGCAAGGAAAAAGAGAGTCATCGTACAATTCAACACTGCAGTCAATCACTCTTAGGAAGATGGGTCAAGGTGGTGGGTACTGAAAACAGTCAAGAGTGTTAGGCTCAGAGGGGACAAAAGCACACCTTCCCTGACACCCTTCCTGTCCTCTCTTAGTATGACCAGACTATAACAGTGGGCTCTTGTTACTACATAATCCACCGATTCTGCAATAATTCTCCAAACCTGCCCTTGGACTTAAAAATACTCTCCTTCAATAATATGACTGGCACCAACTTTGACATTCTGCTAACAGTCCCAGTTGTTTCCCTGGTCATTTATGAACGGTTAGATGCCAGTATAATCATCCTGTAATTAATCGGTTAATTTGTGCTCTTACATGTTTGTTTACTATAGCCAATATAGAAATTAATGCTGATGGAGTGAATAGCCTCATTAGGTTATTTCCATGGGATCAGGAGCTGAAGTTGTATATGTGTAATGATTATGCCATTGTCTGAAATATAACTTCTGCTTGCCCAACAAGGAATCAGATGCCTGCACAGCTAACTGCATATGATGTCAAATGGCTCACAGAATGAACCACTGCGGAAATGTTCTGGAAGTTGAGTTACAACTAGGCTTCTTTTCTTGTGAGATCAAAACATTTCATTATTCATTCAAGCAGCTTCCTCAATCTCCCTCAGATTGACACAGCTGCGTGGATGAACAGTGAAATGTTTCAATCTCACAAGAAGTCCAATTGCCATTACTCAACTTCCAGATAACCCCACCTGGATGACTGGGAACCTTCACAGGCCATCAGGGAAACTGTTTGTCATCGTTGAATCCTGACCCTCTGTGCCTATTATTTTAAAACTTATGTTACTTGTCCTCTAACTTTTATAAAGGATGGGATACTACTAAAATGAAATAAGCAAAATAAAAAAGTATAATAAATACTACAAAGAGTAGTATTTATTTACACTGGACTACAAAGAGTAGTATTTATTTACACTGGACTAAGCAGCCGGTTGTGGGTGTCACCCATATTGGTTCTATACAGAAAGTTAGAAACACACAGCAAAGAACAGCATGTTGATCTCTTGACCTCTTGCCGTCAGCTTTCTATAAGAATGCAGGTAGCTTTCAATGTGGCCTACTAGCACATACATGCCAGAAATTAATCATCTATGTACAATTTTAGTACTGACTGTTTGAATAATAGCTGTTAGAGAGCTGGGAGCAAAGGCCACATGCTCAATTTTAGTAAAATTTATAGCCTAAATTTAGTCATCTGCTGCCATGAGTAGAGATGGGCACGACTCAAAAAAATGGTGTTTCGTTTGTCATTTGTCGTTTACGGGGTCCGTTTCGGTTCATTTTCATTTTTCATGAATTTTTGCAAAAAAAATCGTTTTCGTTTCGTTACGTAACAAAACGAAAAAACGAAAATGAAAAATTGCTGTTTTGTTAGCATTCATTACAGTTCAATGTATTTGCCACAACGAAAATGAAACGCACGACAAAATTTCTGGTGTTTCAGTTCATTTTGTTTCATTTTGGAGACAAAATTCATTTTCGTTTCGTTACATAATGAAACGAAAACATGAAAACAAAAACAAAAAATTGCTCGTGCCCATCTCTAGCCATGAGAATTTGGCAGATTTGCGAGCTAAGTAGAATTTTAAAAAAATTATTTTTTTTTTTAAAAAATCATAATGTTATGTTAGCACCTGAATCTAAGCTGATAGTTACTCATAACTAAATAGTTATTGATATCTTGAATTACAGCATTCATATATTTCTAGATTAACAAAGGATTCCAGTGCAAAAATGTTTCAGCCAAAATTAGGCACTTACATCCTGCTGTTCTCAGTGGGAGAGTGTAATATGGAACTAAAATCCGATATGAAAGGGGATTAGAAATGCTTAACCTTGGAGTTCTGATAGTACCAAAACCTGTCCCTTCCTAGGAATACACTGTAATTGCAATATAATGAAACATACATACTGTATATACAACATACATATATTTTAAAAAATCTAGAAATGCTTGCTTTTCCACCATCATAAGGCATTCTAGGAGTCCTAGATGGTACCAGTGACTACAGGCGCGCAAGTAAAAGGTAGGCAACCGATGTTGCTTGCCCACAAGTGCTTTTTGTTTGGCAGGATAAGTTATAGGATTTGGTTGGGAATCTGATTCCCCATCATGCCTCCGTCCTGAAATGAAAGACAGCCTGCATATTCTTGGACAAGTTGCACATTCCTAGGGCACACCAGTAAGAAGTATGCATTACCTACAAAACCTTGGAAAGGCTAGCCGTAAGTCAGAATTTACTTGGTAGCATATCATGTGCTTCTACCTTCAATTAAACTGAAAGACACGATCCATGCAGAAACATAGGTGCTCTCTTGTCCCTTCATTTAAACAAAGAGAAAAGGCTGCATGCGCAAGATACCCATATATGTATCTGAGCACAAATAAATTTGGACCAGGACAACTGTATAATGGCATTAAATACAAGCTAAGTTATATATTTGCATTTACTTCAAAGCACATGAGCAAATCTTAAAGTTGCCTTTCTTCCAAGGAAAAGTGTTTATTTCTATACAACATTCTTAAGTATATGAGGTGCACTTTTCCTTATGAGGTACCAGAAGATTCTGCAACACAAGCCCAGTGACTACAAAATATCCTTCAAATGGAGAGTAATTTCTGTGACAAAGACAGAATAATAATAAGAATACCACATTGAGTGCACATCTCATCAACCTGAGAAAACCCTGCTGGCAAACACTGTATTAATCTGGAATAAATGTTCTTTCTCTTATTCAAGAAATATAAACAGGATGGGGAGGAGGAAGCAAACAGACATATGTAAAAAGCAAACAAAGAGAAATTAAGAACAAAAAAGGTGGGGGATGCAACAGTAGCAGCAATAGCAGCACACTTCGGCATAAGTACTCACGCAGAATCTACTGGCCAGAAGTTGATCAGAGTAACAGGACTGCAAGACAAAAAATGAGGAGGTGAAGAGAGAGGAAGAAAAAACTTAGCAGCAAAATAATTACAGAAAGTTAAAAAGAAATCCAAAACCAAGAAGATCCAAGAGACCAACATGAATGTCTGTGGAAAGCAGCCAGAAATAGGAAAAATAAAATACTGAAGAGAGGGAAGAGAAAAAGAGCAGTAACAAGCTGCAGTGCAATTGCTGTTAAAATAAGTTCCATTTGCCAGAGAAATATCTGGTTCATCTCTAGTGGAAGAAATATGGAAGGCTGGCGGGTGAACTTTACTTTGTGAATTAATAATTCTATTAAAACAGCAAAAGAGAAAGAAAAGAATTCTTGTCAATGGCTCGAGTTTGACTTGTGTGATTAGTCATTTTCAAACTGTATCCATTTTAGAGGCTTTCCAGTCAATCAGTAAAACAGCCAGCATTTTTCCCCTCTCCTAACTGACGTTTAAATTACTGGAAGGTTAGCAGCTGAGGAAAAGGTAAGGGCAATAGCAATTGAAACGTCAGCTTGCATTTTCCCTTGAGCTAAAATAAACAAAAAAATGAAAGAAATGAAAGCGGTTTCATGTGGTTAGGAAGTATTGGGAGCAGGTGCCAACTGGGGAGCTCAAAGAGTTCATCAAATGAGAGACAACTTATTTGTTATTACTTACGTTTCCATGTTGTCTCCCTCCAACACTGTCTGCACAGGCAGGTAACCCATTCTAGGATGCTTTGCAAAGTATCTCTTTGTTCGGAATTTGTTTTTCAGTACCTTGGCAAAGTCACGAACATCTTCTCCTGAAGTGGTCTGAAAGCAGTATTTCAATGATCTCACTTTACAACCCATCTTTTCCACATACAGCCATCAGGAGGCAGTATATAAATATCTCACTGACCTGCCACCTCTTCTCTGAGCTGTAAATACACTGTTGTGCACTCAAGTGCATGGAAATGTGTTTTTCTACCCAAGTCCATGAAGAACGTGTGCCTCAGTCTGAAAATTTGCTTTTTATTAAGAATTGTTGGCATCACTTTCGCATTATAAAAACTTGTTCTTGAACATTCAAGTATGTAAAGGAACACTTGGTTACAACCTGCTGTATGACTGAAAGAAATCCACTAATGCTAAATGATGAACAATAAATACTGAGGTCCAAGGGAACACAGTTCAACATACATTTGAAGATTCAGGTTTACCAAATAGCAATAAAATGTCAATTCATTATTATGGTGTGTAGCTCAAAGAATCCCACTTGTGAAACAAGGCACACAACTTAAGAACCCCAGAGCACAGAGAGAACTCCTAGCTCCCTGAGCTCCTTGCCTTCTGAAGATGCTAGTCATAGAGTCTGGCAAAACATCAGGAAGAAAAATTTCCAGGACACAGCCAAACAGCCTGAAAAACCCACAACAGTCAACTCAAGAACTGTTGTGTAGTTTCCAGGAGAAACCAAGGATAACAACAATCTGCATTTTTGCACAGGCGTTGTCTTCTCACTACATTCTACAACAAATTCAGTACATCTATCATTAGGTACTTAGCTTCATGCAGCTCTTAGTATAGGAGGAGGAGGAAAAAGTCAGAAAATTACAAGATGAACATTGTAATTACAAAATTGTAATTACAATTGTAATTACAAAATTACAAGATGAACATTGTTCTATATGAAATATTAGCTTTTAATTGAGACTTTTCCCTGTGATGGAATGGGGCAAGTAGAACTAACAGGCGGCACAATATGATCCAAACCCCTCCAGTTACAAATGGAAGTCCTAATGTACATTTTGATGCAGAAGATTAAAAAAAATCTCTTTGTATCTGAAAGAAGGAATAGCTGTTGAGACACGTCTATGCTATATCCTCCTTTTGATTTGCACAACAGACCGTACACTGTCTATGTTCAGGTAAACAGAACAGAACACTTGAGGACTTTGCCAAAAGCCTGATTATTACTTAAAAGATGCATTTGGATGACTATATCTTAGCTTAGTAAACTGAGACACAAACAAGTGTTTGCCTTTTTATATAGCACAATATGTTGTGTCACCGCAAATCTTAGTTTTCCATTTTGTCTGAAACAGGAAATGACTGTTACCTATTTCAGTATCTTAAACCATGATTTGAAGTCAAAGTATAACCATCTGACTGATCAAGACTACAAAGAATCCAAACAAGCAAGAGTAAAATAGATCTGAAAAGTATGAACATATCAGAATAGA
Source organism: Phrynocephalus versicolor (assembly GCA_023846285.1). Classification (NCBI taxonomy): domain Eukaryota; kingdom Metazoa; phylum Chordata; class Lepidosauria; order Squamata; family Agamidae; genus Phrynocephalus; species Phrynocephalus versicolor. The sequence continues at coordinate 6,225,255 of JAHTLZ010003399.1, forward strand.
CAGTATTAAAAACCAGTCAGACTTTGTTTTGCAAAACAATGGTAGCTCTTCACCCCATACACACTTTAGTATCATTATCTAACAAGTGTAACACAAGCCACACATTCATTGCTGAATACTATGAATGCTAAACTGATCTGTGAAGATGTATATTTCTTCCACATTTGTCCTCCAGTAAGATTCTAATATTGGACTGTGCATCACCTTTGGTTCAATAATAAAAGAAATCGGAACTTCAAGCCAATTTGTATGAAGGATAGGCTGAAGCAGAATTATCAGATTTTGTTTCAAATTGAATGAAAAGATTGTTGGATTGTTTCGTCTAAAATGAGCACAAGAAATCCAGGCTGAAGAGAAAGATTGTGTGTCTGATTTACTTTTTCCTTGTGATGCTTTCATATTTAGTGTACATGTAAACAATCATTTTACACTGAACCCAACTACATTTTCACATATCAATATTTTTATATATCAGCATATCAGGAACGTGTGCCTGATTATTTGTAATAATTACCACTATTTTTACTTCAAGCAACATTCCACTTTAAACACAAACTTTGTAAATTTGTACTGGATAGTTTTTTTTATGAAAAATGTACACATTTATGGGAAAATTGTAACTAAGACTGGACAGTGTTCTGCAGAGCAAATTACCAATGACCTTGGAAATGAGCCAAAATTTGTGGTAATGCCTTTCTTTTGAACACTCTCATATTTTGTATAAAGTTAGCAAAATTTGTCTTTTCAAAAACTGAAGGGGAAGTAAAATGAAATCAGCAGATCTCAGCCATTTTTCCAAACATAACATGAGAAAGACAATCACAAAAACAACCATGCATTCCTCCTCCACTGTCTTACACTAAATAGATTTTGTTCTTGTTTCTACTCAGAAATATGTATTAAGCAATAGCAAGAATGTTACTTACTGGGGTACAGTATTCCACCATTGGATAGTGCATCTTATGACCTTTCGCAACTCGTCCAGAAAAGAAGCAGCTTTGGCAGATGTCGTAGTTAAAGTGCTTTAAACTTCTGTATCTGGAGAAGAAAAACATTTACAATTTTAGTCTCATGAACAAACCCCACTTTAGATATAAAGCAGGAGAGCCTATTATTAACAGCTATATATACTGCGCAGTACCATTCTTGTTAACCTTCCAATACCAGGTAAAAACACTTTGTAGTTCTCTGAGGCTTTTAAAGTTTGATTTTTTTATAGCTTAAGTCTTAATTGTTTTTAACAACTACCACTGAATTTTGCTTGTAAGCCTGTAAAACAAAGGTACACCATCTGCATGTATTTTTATTTCAAACCAAGAATGCACACTTTCCCCACCAACAACATACAGCTGAACCTGAGCAGCACACTGATGAAATGCAGCAGTAGTTTGGATTATGCCTGTCATTTGGTAGCTTCAAGATGGGTAATGTGTCCACCAGCCACAGAAAGGTGTTTCTGGTGTAGATAATATTAGTGGCTCTGTGGCCTGAAATCCCAAGAGCTCTTGCATTAAACCTCCAAACCTTGACCACTGCCTTTACTAACTAAAACTTCTGGTAGTTGTCCTCAAAGTACTATTAGGACTCAAGTATGGGAATCACTGTTTCTGACAAAACAATACTTGAGCTGAATATAAGCCATACTCTCAAACTTGAAAGGAATATTGCTTTTTAAAATGACTTCAAATATTTTTAAATCATGCCCACTTTTATTTCCTCCTTTTACTCATTGTGTATAGGGACAAGTTATTAGGTAGATTCCCACGTGGGGCAGTACTTATAGATAATAATTCTATAGCATTGTACTCTAAAGATATTGATCTTATTAGCACTGGTAGACAGGGGATGTTTAATTTTTTTTCTGAAAGAATATATTTATATGCCTACTGTATGAACACAAATGCTATATTGAGAAGACCAACATGTATTGGCCACTATATTACAGAGCCGCTTAACTAGTTTATAACTGGATTGCGTGAAAGACTAGCATCTATTTTATGTAGCCATTTAATCCTTTATCACTTGAGCAAGTGACTGTGACTCACTAAATATTACAACTCCGAAATCTCTAACCAATGGCTATACCGGCAAGAGCTGACGGGAACAGGTATCCTAGGCCAAACACACAAACAACAAAAGGAATCTGGGAGGGCCATAGCTGTCAATACATGATTTAAAAAGATTCTGAAAAAACAACAACCCTATTTGAAAAAGTCTTAGGATGAAATTCTGTGGCAAGTCACTGGGTCTTATGTTTGAGTAAACATGTATAGGATTCCAGTAGTGTATTAGTGAACCATCATGTGCCATATGAGCAGGGGAAGCTTAAGCATGCCTATACTCCTCTGTGTCTCAATTCAGAATTAAGTCCTGCTTGAATGAATGAATGAATCTCAATGAAAAAAATTAGAGAGAGGTGTATAGTGAAATAAATTATGTGGACAGACATACCTCTTTAGTCAAATTGAGTGGTGAATCTATTCTACGGCAATCAATGGCCAATGTTCTGTTGTGTAGCTTCGTCAACACAGTAGTAGTATCAGCAACACATTGCCACTAAAAAATTCTCATTTCAGCTATGAGTTGGGTGTGACTTCTACATGGTGATACAAAGTCACCCACAACAAGAAATAAATGCAAGAACATTTAAATCAACAGCAATCTGCCACTGCATCACCACTGCACTAATAGAACTGCACAACAGCAATTTTGCCAGTGGTAGATTTTGTGTGTATGGGGATGAATCAGGCTATAAATTTCCATTTCACTATAAGATGATAACTTTGCAGATATGAAAACTGCAGAATGCTGTTAAGATGCCACTGTATATGACACCTGTTAGATGCAATGATTATAAACTGGCCAGTTTTCCTAATGGAAGGTGACTTTCTTCAATCAGTTTTTTGCAGGTACTCAAAGTACATTCCAGGGTTATGGATGATTCAACATGTCCTTAGAATACAGGTCAACCTGCACCCTTGATTTCTGAATGGTTCTCAATATAGGTTGGCTTGATATATAAAAAATAGAAGTCTGGCAGTGTTCTCCATCTGATGCCTACTAATCAGATTGTGGCACTTTACTGTCGCACTGTAGTTCAAGAAAGAAGCTTTTAGTAATTCAGTGGGGGAGGGGGAGACATTATTCTGTGGTTGAGCACATGCTTTGCATACAGAATGCTGCAGAGTCTATCCCTGTCATCTCCCATTAAAATAAGGCGATTAAGAGAGTAAAAATACTTTGACTGAAACTTTTGAATGACTATTAATGAAAACAATATGGAGTTATTGGATTTTGTAGTCCAATTCAGCATAAGCACCAGAATTCATATGGAAAGACGCGGTGATGTTAACAAGAAGAGGACAGAAATCTGAAAGTCAACACATACTAAGTAATATCTAGAACATGGCATAAGGAGAGGTCCTTCTCTCCATCCCACCACCCTCACAGGTACATCTCATGGGAACCCATGAAAGGGCCTTCTCAACTGCTTTTTGTCCTTCCCGAAACAGGCAAAGACCTTTCTCTTCAGGCAAGCTTTCCCTGAATGATGGACTACTATGTGTGTTTTATATTACTCTATAGGTTCACATAGACTTTGTGTTTATAACTACTTATAACCTTGTAGCTTTAATGTGATGTTGTCTATTAATGCTGTAAGAGGCCCCTCAATTCCTTGTTCTCAAATACTTGAACATGTCTTAATTGTACTGGACTGTATATTGTCCCTCATCCCTTGGGTCCTCTTCCAAGGAGAAAGGTGGGGTAAAAATACACTAAAATAAATAATACTACTAATACTAATACTAATACTAATACTAATACTAATACTACTAATACTTATAATTCAATAGTTCAGAGGAACTGATAACCTATATAGAAAGAAAAATACATGCATAGTTAAAACTTATTATTTTTCTTTCTTTTTCTTTCTTGTTTTCTTCCTTTTTACAATAGGCAATACCTGAAGATAGAACCTATTCTTTCATACATTTCTTCAGTGCATTTCTGCTTAAGGTCATGCAATAACGATATCTGAAAGCAGACAAAATGATAGTGTTTTTCATGAATGCAGCCAACTCACAGTCATCTAGCTCAGCTTTGAAAAGATAATTCTGAAATGTTCTTTGTCAACAGCTTGATGTACAGAAGGATAAATACCAGCGCTAAGAGGACTGCATGAATGAAAAACACTCAGATTATAACAGCTATTGTAAAACACAGCAATAATACAAGTTTTAGGCATAACTGAAAGCCAATGTTTTAAATAACATTGGCTTATTTGTTGCTGCAGAAATCATGCTGTTGACATCAAGATATCTAACCATAACAACTTAATTTCATATTTTAGAGATAAAATTATTGTTAAGAGGCGTTTCTGACTCCCTGATGAGATTCATTCACTTTATATTGGCTTTCCAGTTTACCACGATTACACTCTCTTCATGCTAAGAAACTTAATCTGTGGTTACTGAATTTTAGAAGATTTCATCCGCATGTTTTACAAATCTGAGGAAAATGATCAAGGATCCCACTAGACAATAAACTTAGCCTATATTTGGAAACTGGATGAAGTCTTCTTCAATGTGACATAATGTCAATTTATATTAGCAAAAACTGTGTGCAGGATGTTACATCTCCAAAACTGTGCACTCCAATTTTGTTTTCTGTTTGGAAAGTAAAAACCCTGGCTCAACAGCATTGTGTTGTTGAAAAACAGGTTAATCACAGGGAACACAGCTTCCCCCTCACATCTGGTTTGACCCGAATATACAATTCTAACACACCTGTTTTTACAGAAATAAAGGAACAAGAGAAAATAATTTTAGTTAAGGAATCTACCTTAAGAAGATATGGGCAAGATGAGGAAGGATTCAGTTTTCCTGAGCATGGCATCTATTTGAGGTAATAATAGTTAAGGGCCAAAATTTTATTACCAGAGTAGCCCAGTGAAAGATTTTGTGTGCAAATCCCTGTAAATTTAGGAAGCCAGCGTACATATTATTTGTCATTGCACAATGTGTGGTGCACTGAGTTTCACAATTTATTATGCAACAGATAATGTCCATACTGATTTTATAACCCGCACAAGAAATTGAGGCAAATATGACACCTTTTCTAATTTATGGCAATAGGATTTTTGGCTGCTGGCTTTGTTCCAGCCAGTAATTAAAGCAGCATTTGTAAATCGAGCCAATGTACCTGAATCCAATGATAGGACACTCCTTGCAGATGTTGCACTTGGCTTGGTGCTTGGCAGTTTCAGCAGCAGCCACCCTATGTAAAACTGGCAGCCAGACCATGGACTGTGGCTCAAGTCTCATCCAATCCAAAAACAGAGCTGCCTCAATTTCAGGCTTGTTATTGGCCTACAAGAGAAAGGACAGAGATTAAAGTATTAAGGGAAAACCTGCACATGAATTGTTCTTTTAACCATTATTTTTCTGACAACACTCTCTCCTCCCTCCATTTTTCATTTTTTTTCAAATTGTAACAGAACACCATTGTATCACGTGTTCAACTTCATGGGGATGATTTGTTCTCTGTCAAATACTGTGTGCATGTTACAAATATTATAATGAGTTAAGATGGCAAAGATTGCTGTCTCCTGTACCCCTTGGGGTGGGCATAGATGAAATTACTACTGTTCACTACTGCCCAAATTACTGTACTGTCAATGTTGCTACTGTCGTTCAAACAATTTTTTAAAAGTTTCTTCTGATGCTGAAAGTAAGCTTCTGATATATCTATTTTGGTTCAGATACATCTTAAATAAATCAAGGTCTTTTACATCTAGACCATTGCTTCTCATCCTTGGGTTCCTAGATGTCCTTTGATTAGAAGTCCCATAAATCGTGGCCAGCAGTGGCAAGAACCATTAGGCCACTGGTTCCTAAACAGGGGGTAAGGTGGCTGGAAGGGCACCAACACATTCAAGAGAGGGCAGTATGAGATTTCCATTAGAAATATTTTTATTAGTTTATCTAATGGAAATCAGATTTCCACTAAAAATATTTTTATCCCATTTCAGAATGTTTATCATTTTACATGATGCAGATCATTAGGATTCAGAATTTCTGAAGAAAAAAATTATTTATCCTTTTAAAAACATTTAAAATAATGACCTCTCTCTCTCTCTCTCTCTCTCTCTCTCTCTCTCTCTCTGTGTGTGTGTGTGTGTGTGTGTGTGTCTGTGCATCTCTCTGTCTGCGAATTGTGTTTCTTAAACTGAGATTTTCAGTCAACAGGAGGCTGGATGATGTTAAAACAAAAAGTGGGAGATATGGCAGTTTGTCTAAAAACAAAATGTGGGCACGATACCACTATACTAGACGAACCTCTTTAAACAGGTACTATTTAATACTTAAAGTGAACTTTATAAACACCAATAAAATCATTTTACATGCCAGGTCTACCTTAAAACAATGGGTTCTGTATCAAAATGCTACAATGCTGTAAGCTGAATAAGAGTGAACAGCTCTGGGGAATAACATTTGTAATTGTTTTCAATTTACAAGAAAATGCACTGAACGTATGAGACAGCTAATGTAGTATCTAAAGAACCATTTTAATTCTTCAGATTCATGATAACTTTTGTTGATTGCTAATAACTTTTGAGTGTTGTCTATTTTAACTGATACATTATACACAATGTACAATCTCTGTTCCATTAAAGTGCACCAAACCTAACACTGATGTACTTAAAGCTACATTCAGAGAAGCTTCTCAAGGTCAGACATTACAGGGCAGATGCTTTTTGAATATCTCATCAGCAGCTCTTATTGTATTTTCTTTAATAGTCATTAAACTTAGTCCAACAGTTGCTGAGGGTTTTACATAACGGAGGAGTCTGAGTCCCAACATAACATATCGGGGAGGGGGAAAAAATCAATTGTTCCTTCAAATAACATTGCTTTTATGCAATTGCCACAGTAATGCTAGTATGACTCAAGAAACAAAACTGTCTTTCCCAGAGTTCACAAATAACAAGGTTATGTCTGATTTTTAAATTATTACTTTTTTTTCAAACATATTTTATCCCCTTGCAGCCAATAGGAGAAGTATTTATTTTAACATTGAATAGTACTTTAAAAATCTTTTTTATGTCTTCGTTTATGACAAACGAAGATTTTGATGAGCTCTGATTTTATGAAAGTTATAGATTTTATTTTGCCCCTGATCAGCAAATGAAAAAGATTCAGCACTGGCTGAAGAAACTGCTAGAATAGAAATTTCAATGTACCCGGTAGTGATGTAATGAAGAAATAGACACATGTAATGGTATGAATACTTAAGCCTATATTCAGCATCACATTAGTATTGGAGTCAGTATAATGAAAATTCTTTCCTCTCTCTTTTGGATCATTAAAAAAGAATAGCTGGGCAACTGTTCCCTCTTTTTTAGATCTGGTTTTGGAACTACAGTGGACCCTTGTATAACGAACAGCTTGTATAACGAAAAATCCGTGCAACGGAAAAAATTTCCATCCCCCCTCCCCCTCCCCTCCCTGTCCAAAATGGGTGCAGGCACTCTCTGGGGCTCCTTACCGAAGATGCAAGCTGACAATGGAGGAGGAGGAGGAGGAGGAGGAGGGCTAGGTCAGCCTGCTCGGCTTGCGTAGGCACTCACAGCAAAACTTCCTCAGGGGTGCGCGCTCATCTTTCCCTTCCCCCTTTCCGTCCCTCTTTTCCTTCCCCCTAACCGGGCGGTTTCGCTTTCCCCCGAGCAGCAGCAGCAGCAGCAGAAGAGAAGCGTCTCTGCCGTCCCTTGCTGCGCGCTCAGGTCAGGAGCAGATAGAGAGAGGGAGAGGGAGAGGGGAGTGTGTGTGTGCGTGTGTGTGCGTGCATGCGTGTGTGTGTGTGCGTGTGTGTGCGTGTGTGTGTGTGCGTGTGTGTGTGTGTGTGTGTGTGTGTGTGTGTGTGCGCGCGCGCGTGCGCGCAGGGAAGGAGGAGACAATAGAAGATGGTTCCTAGGCTTGGCCTGGGAAGAATTAACCCTTGTGCTGCAGCACTCCGCCTGAAATCAATGTGTGTGGGGGGGTGTCTGTTTGCATTTTTGCATTTCTCTTCCCCAACATTATACATGTACAGTACTGTAGTTTGTGTCATTTTTCTCTGAACTGGAACGGATTACTCCATTTTTCAATGCATTCCTATGGGAAATTGTAATTTGTATAAAGGAAAATTTGTTTAACATAATTTCATTTGGAACGAATTAATTCCTTTATACAAGGTACCACTGTACAGGTGAGACTATAGGCAGGTTGAGAGATTAACCCTTCCTGTCAGGGGGAGTTTGACACTCCATACTTTCCCTTCCAAGGTAGGAGCATGTCTTCTAATTCTTAAGAGCAAAATGTATGAGCGGAAAACATTTCGCTGACTGGTCACTCAAAGATTACAAACACCGGGTCTCTGAGCACAAACACACACTGGCAGAACAAGGTATTCTGCTCTAGCTACTTTCAAGGACTCACATTTCAGATACAATAAGGGATATTTCCTGCCCACCCCCGCCTATCCTTTCTTATCTCCTGCTATGGTAAACACCACAGTTCTGTACTGTTGTGTGTGACAGACAAGGTTATTGCCAGGGAACCTAACCTACAGAGGCGGAAAGCACAAGTTTTGATATATAGTTGCTGCTGGCATGCTCTTTTTCTCCTCTCTTCTGACAGTAAATTATTGCCAGTGTTGTTATCAACATAAGAACACCTCACATCTATGCAGCCCATCCCCATTCACCATGAAAAATTCTTGACTAAAAACACAAGAAGCCAGTAGTCTGAAGATATTTTTCTTTTCCAGTATGGCAACATTCAAAGGAAACAGAAGTGAACAGGAATAGCTAACCACAAATTTTAAAAAAGAGAGAGGATAATTTTTGACAATAATGCAAATAAGAAAAGAAGACCTTTTAAATAACCAAAAATTAAGAAGATGAGAGAATTAAAGGAAAGGGGAAAACAAAATGAGAGGGGGGAAAGAGAGGAAAATGAAAGACAAAATGGCACGAGTCCAACAAATTTGCTTCAGTGTGAGTTGTTCTGGATCAAAATTGACTTCCTCAGATACATGGAATGCACATATGATGTCATCACATACAGGTTACTGTGCATGTCCTAAACTGAATCCTCAAGTAGCTTACAGGAAAAGCAGAATCAACAGCTCTATCCTTTGCCTGCCATTACAAGTGCTTGGAACAGTCAAGCAAAAATGTCTTAGTTAACAGTAGAGATGGGCACGACTTAGCGGAATTCCCGTTTCTGTTTCTGTTACTCGTTTCCATTACGGAACGGAAATGGTAACGGGAATTACTCCGCCAGAACTCGAACTCGAACCGACTAAAGAATAATTGGGTCTGATTTGTCGTTGTCATTCCTGGCATCGCGGCGATCCCGCGATGCCAAGCAGCACAGAAAAATAGTTTTTAAAAGTTAAAAAAAACACACCCGATTCCCGGCCCTAAAAGCAGGCGAAAACTGTCTGAGGGCAGCTACCAGGCCAGAAGGGTGTTTTATTTGGGGGGGGGTTCCCCGCCCCCCCTCTCCTTGGCTGGTGCTACTGCTGCGCTGCTGGTACCAGGCGGGGGGGCATCGTCTCGTCTGCCTTTGCCATGCGGTGTGCGGGTGGGGGGGATCCAAAATGGCGACCGCAATATTTTTTTTGAAATCGTGGTCCAAAAACACACCAAAGCACCACAGAAACATGCGAAAATTAGCTATTTTAAATGCTTGAATTTTTACAGTAGCAGCAGTGGGTTTGTCTTGCCAAAATACATCTCTGTTGATTTTATTTTATTTTATTTTATTTTATTTTTATTTTTTTACACCTGCGCATGCGCAATGATGGGCTGGCCATGGGATGGGACCATGCAAATTTTTGGAGCCATTCCACCAATCGCATGGCCAGATTTTGCTGAGACTTCTGGGTGTGCCAGAGAGGGCATTAAAAGCCCACAAACCCGAACCCTAAACCCTCACCTGAACCCAAACCCATACACCAGTACACTGTGTTCTTAGTGGGCCAGAGGCACCCAGAGGTACAGCCCACTAACCCACCCTAACCTTAACCATTACCCTAAGCCTAGCCCTTACCCCCTACCCCATGCTCTGGGGAGTCAAGTCGCGCTAAATCGCGGCGGTAACAAAAAATGAAAAAACAAAAAACGAAACAACAAATTTTTGAAAAATTTTGCGAAAAACGGAAACGAGACGAAACAGACCTGTCCCGATAAATGACAACTCGAAAAAAATTTTTTCCAAGTCGTGCCCATCTCTAGTTAACAGTGTAAGTGGCCACCATGAAGTATTGTGCTCCACACCTCTAGATAATCATCCATCACTATTTCCAAATGTCTTATTGCCTGAAACAGGTTAAATGTATAAAGATTTTTGTCAACCAGGAACACATGAAGCTGGGTTGCAAGCTTGAACTTAGTTAACTAATCCAACAAAGACAGGAGAGATAAAGATTAAGTTACAGAGAAGTACAATCAGAGGGACTGTTAACTCTGCTTTTGATTTAAATAATTCTGAATTTTAAATTTCAGGTTCCGTGCTTTTTAATATGGGTTAAATTGTAAGTAGCTTTACTCTTTTCTTAGAGCAAATGTTTCTTTTTAGATGGCATTCTGGCAGTGGCCAGAATCTTTAAATTTCAATAGCCTAGGACCTAGGTTGAGAACTAATACCCTAAAAAATCTGTCTTGACTCCTACCTTTCATAAATCCTGACAACAGAATATTATCATATATACCTATTTGTGATATTTATTTATTTTATTTATTATTGGATTTATACCCCGCCCATCTTCCCAAAGGGAACTCTGGGCGGCTAACAGAGCTGAGAGATCAGCAAATACACAATACAATACAATTCAATAAACAGACACCAACAAATCAATACAAATATATTAAAAAACAACAACAGTAGCAGGGGAGCACCCTTAGTTCAGACCTCACTGCTACTATATCAGATCCCAAACATGATGAACGATGGAGGCGGAAAAAAAAATATTATTCAGCTAGGTCACCAAAGGCGATGGTGATGTACCATCAATCTTACTTTGAAGTATGTGAGATATTTAATGTGGCCAGAGGAGGAGGAGGAGGAGGAGGAGGAGGAGGAGGAGGAGGAGGAAGAGGAGGGAGGTGCAGCTGACCAGATCCTTCTCAGCCCTTTTTAAACCAATCACACATAAGAGAGATGAAGAGTGTGCAGTCAAACACTGAAACTGTGCCGTGTCTTCTCCGAAATGCTAATTCTGGTTCTTCAATTCAATGAGCTGTTCTTCCTTCTAATACACTTCTGCCTTGAACTTCCCTACCAGTATAACTGCTGTCACTGACCATCACTTCTGCTTAATATATGAGGAAATCATACTTAACCTGTCTGTGGTGAGAGACAATGGCTGAAATCCTGTTGCTTAGCATAATAAATTGCAACTAGATTGGTCCACCAAATCAGTGAGGATTTGGTAAGTTAGCTCCAACTTCCAACAATTCAGTGGGAACTCATCTAACTGTGACTTGCTACATCAAGCAACAGGAAAAACCAAGGCATAAATGAAGTTTCGATTGAATGAGAGAGCACAGTCAAAGACAACACATTCACTCATTTAATGGATCTTCTGGGGAATCTCTCAGAGAATGACCATGTAAAAAGTGCTTTTGTAGGGTAGCCAAGTGGCATAAAAGAAGGAGCCTCATGCCCTGGTAACAGAAAAGGGAACTTCTGTATACGCTAGTTCTCTCACTTTTTTGAAAAGCTGTTTTTTTTAATTGCAAGGTTTAGTGAGTACAAAGGAGTACTTCATTTTGAATATTGTGTTTCCACACCAGAAAGGTATGTAAAGTTGATGAGAGTGATGTCATATTCCAGTTACTTTTCCACAAAAACATTCTGAAGGAACAAAGGAAGAAATAATAGTTAAATGTACTTTGTCGTGCATGTTTGGAAAGCAAAAACAAACAGCAAAAAGCAGGAGCATACTTACAAACTGAAAACAACTCCTGACACTTGGTTCAATGTTACTGCCACCAAAAGAGGCAACTTCACCCAGCTGCCTTGGAATCTGAATAGAATCATGAAGAAGGAGGCCAAGACGACGCTGGTCACAGAATCCAGTGGGACTGGCTACCTGTTTGAACAGATCTAGAGGCAGAAAACATAATATGAAAATAGCATTAAAACAATGGGAATTGTCCATCTAATGTTCTAATTGAAAACAGATTTGTCTGCAGAGATGCAAATAAATGTTGGCAGACACGCAGGTTTTACTTCATTCATGAGTTTGGTTGCAATTTGCAGTTGTCTAGCAATTTAGAGATGCAAACTCCTTTACCACATAATTCTGAATCTTGCATCTCTCTCTGTGTGTTATGTGCTAATAAGTTAGAACAAACTATAACTGAGGTAAATGAGATATCTAAGAGGTGGCACCAGTTCTACTCCTCCTCACACAGAGTTTCTATGGCTGTGCACCACAGCTGGTACAGCCATCCTCCAGGGCAGCCCTTCTCAACCTTTATTTGAGCATGGCCATAAACACAATATAAAAATAAACAAAATGTGAATCAAGACTGTAACTTGCATAACAAACTTTATTCAGTGGTGTGGGAAGAACTGCTTCCAGTTTGTGTCCACCTTCAAATGAACTGCCTGTAGCACTTGTTCTTCTCAGGCAGGTCATCTGAGGGTGCCAATCCCAAAGAAAGCCCAGAAAACTACTACCAGGAATTCAGCTTTCTCCGTGGTCACACCACACTTAAGGAATCAGCTACCCTCCGAGATTTGTCTAACCACCACTCTGCAAACTTTTAAAAAACAGCTCAAGACCTGGCTGTACAGACTCACTTGTCCTGATTATTGTTCATCATCCCACTGATCTGGTTCTTAAATCTTAATCCGCCTCTGTCTGTCTTTTCTTGTATGTTAATTTGATTTATCATGGTTTTGTTTTTTGATTTAATTATGACTTATTTGTTGATTTTTACCTACCGGTAGGTATATATTGTATATTGTATAATGCATTATTTATTGTATTGTCTATGTTTAAATTTTTGTAAACCACCCAGAGAGACCTTTGGTCACATCAAATAAAATAAAATAAATAAATAAATGTCCCAGGGCCCTCTGTAAAGAATGTCTGCTATAGTGAACAACATACAGTATACCCCCACTACAACACAGTTCATATACAGTATTATGGTCTCAGTATATCACACTTTCTTTTCATGAGACAAGCAGGCTTCCAAAGAATGGATTTTAACCCTCTACTAACACCTCAGCAAACAGGCTGTGGGCTGCTCCTGCTGACTGCACTTCCAAAGAGAGGATTTTAACCCTCTCTTGACACCTCAGCAAACAGACTGTGGGCTGCTCCTGCACCGTGTACTTCCAAAGAGAGGTTTTTAACCCCCTCCTAATTCCTCAGTAAGCAGACCTTTGGCTCCTCCTGGCAATGCAAGCTGGCAGGAGCAGACCAAGGTCAGTTTGCTGAGTCAGTCACCTGACTCCCATGATAAACGGGGGATTACTTTTACTGCCAGGAGCTCAAGGTCTGTCTGCTGAGGTGTCAGGAGGGGGTTAAAAACCACTCTTTGGACACAGCAGCCGAGCAGCCCAAGGTTAGTTTGATGAGGTGTTAGGGGTTGACTAAAAACCTCTTTACAAATGCAGCTGGCAGGAGCAGCCCCAGCTCTGTTTGCTGAGGTGTCAGGAGGGGGTTAAAAACCTCTCTTTAGAAGCAAAAGGCAGACGGCTCAGCAATGGGTGCTCCTGCTGGCTCTGCTTTCAAAGAGAGGTTTTTAACCACCTCCTGATACCTCAGCAGTCCTTGCTGCCAGGAGCTCAAGGTCTGTCTGCTGAGGTGTCAGGGTTTTTTCAATCCTAAGAGTATGTAAGTTTATGTCCATAATCAATTATCATTGAAAATGTCATGCAATAAATGTTCCCTATGTGTTGCAGGAAACAACGGATAAGCTATACTCATCTGATACATGACTTACATCTGTATTTATCTTCCAGGTGTGCTTTACACAGGGAGATTATACCAGTTTTAAATGAGAGGACCCGGATCCTTCCTGTTCGACCCCTGTTGAAAATCAATTGAAGCAAACAGTGAAGAAATAATAATCAACATATTACTAGTAGTTACTACTTTTAATTTTAACTAAGTAGCAATAAGAAGTTAAGAAAAACCCTAGATTTTTTTAAAACCATAAATCATATGGAAAAAGAAACAAAATACAAAATGAACCCGATTATGGCTGAAATCCTGTTGTGCAATTCCCATGTGCTGAAGGGTTAAAATATCAATGGCCGGGGACTGGTTTTTGTTAATTCAAAAATCCCTACATTCACTGTGGCTGTTTAGCTTCTATATAATCCCTTTTATCACATGGAAGACATGGAAGCCATGGAGCTAAAAGAGAAAGTATTTAATTACTGAAAATTGCCACTGCCAGATGATGCTATTGGTAAGGACAGCTTTTTATTACTTAAAGACTTCATCCTTCCTTGCCTTGGCTCCTCGAGTTTCACAAAACAACAGAGTCAAAAAAGGTGCGTGTCAGAAGCACACATTTTTAATTACCAAACATTGTATCTTGCCAGTTATATCATTATCCATATGCATAAAGAGTGCAACAAGATTATAGCCAGCAACTAAATAATTAGCTACCATTACATATCCAGTGTTTTGATGTTGTTTGTACATTACATTTCATAATATCTCATATTTTTTCTTGTTTTTTCGTTAAAAGTGAAAATCTTATTATCTCCTCTGCAGAACAGGTTCATACAATCCAGATGCTAGCATAATGTAAAGGCTTAATTCTACCCAATATATTATTTTTTAAAAATAATGTTACAAATGACCCAGCTGGATCACATGTAAAGTTCATTTAATCCGGCAATCCACCTTCTGCAGTAGTCAAGATACTCCATGCTATAAATGCTCTCCCACTGTTGCTCCCATCACACGAACGATATGAAGTGGTTCACCAAGCAAAACAGACATATTGTCTCTGAATCTAGGAGCTGCATATAATAATTGTGGCGAAGGACCATACTGGATGAGCCATGAAATGTCCTGCTGCACTCATTCTGCATGGTTTTTACACTTCACTTGCAGGAAGGATAATTATTGGGATTATGACAGGCAGGCATGGTTCGGATGAAAATTGCTCCACTGAATCTGCTATTTCTATTTGGAATAAGGCTCTCATGATGTTTAGTTACCATCATGCATGGTTTAGTCCTAACAATATTTCCTGAAACCTGCTTACTCTGATTTAATTTTTTTATGGACAATTCCATCTTCAAATGGAATAACATCTGGCACTGTCAACTCAGATTACCATTTAGAATGAAATGCTAGCTTCCATTTATAGTTGGTAGAAATGAGCAGTAACATTAGAGTGACTGGATTCTATAAAGGAGCATATCTAGCTGCTAAGTAATGGCTATTATCTTTCATTTCCAAATTAACAAAACCCCAATTATGTAATAATTTATTACTGTTCAGTTAGAACTGGGACAGATTTTGGTAATAAAAGAAATGTTCTGTTTGTTTTGTAATGCTAGAAAAGAATACCAGCGGAGACATCAGTCGTTCTTTAGCCAAAATTTAATTGATCATAATTGTCTTGATTAAAACTTAATGAAATATTCTTGGGGCCTGAAAACATTCCAAATCTGTAGACCTTGTCCTAATTAAAGACTTTTCTATGATTCAGCGGAAGCAGGTGTTTCTATGAACATGCAAAACAGACGTTTTTTTATCATGCTATGGTGATGTCCTCTTGGGGAGGATGGTGGTTTAAATCAGGTCAATGTATGTTAAAAAAAAAAAAGAAATACAGGACCTAACAAATAACTGTGCAATATACATAATACATTCTGAGTACATGACTCAGATTATGTAGGAAGTTCTAGCTGAACCGCTATTGTTTAGTGTAGTTAACTAAAAGTCAATAATAGGTCCACTGAATCAGCAGGGATTTGGTAAAGCATTTGGGAATACTAATAGTAGATATACCCTAGTTGTAATTTACTATGACAAACCAACAGGATTTCAGCCAGTGTTTGGAATTGGCATTTTTAATTTTTTTTCATTTCATAAATCCTAAGAACCAAAATAGGCCTCCAAATCCAACCAAGAGATTCACCAAGGGCCTGTCCAGAGAGCCAGATCTGGAGTGGTCTGGTTTGGGGTTAGAAGGCTTATTTTCAGTGCCACCTATTTTATCACACATTTGAGCAATCCTCCTCTTCACACAGGAGATATTTATTGTCCTGTGAGAAGGATCCACACAGGTCTTTGAACGGCCAGTTTATAGAGTAGCAAAGCTAAGATAATTTACTTATGAGTAAGGGAGCACTAGCAACAGTGCAGGAAGCTCTCAGCAGCAGTAACAGCACAAAGGGGAAACTGTGAGATCAAGGTTAGGAAGACAGAAGGGAGGAAAATATATCAACGAGGGACATATTTTAAGAAATAGACAAAAACAGAGGACAGATCTCTCTGTTCTTCTTTTTAATAACATAACCCATGTAATACGTCACAGGGTTGTCATCTCAGATATGCCATCCACAACTATATTTGGGTGTGAACTAATCATCCTCATGGATTACACAATGGGATAATTAGCAGGTGTGCCGAATTGTGCCAAAAAAACAAAAGTCCTGGCACTGTGCTAGAAAGGAAACTAGTGGGTCTGAAAAGGGACAGGATGAAACATTAAGTCACAATATGTGTGGATGCCATGATTTGGTTTGAACCAAAGGACACCAAAAGCAATCTAAGTATTAAGCTATATACCTGTCAGGCTAGGCCCTGAATTAACTAAATGAAGCCTGTAAACCATCAAGATTACAAGATTTGAAGTATGGCCTTCAGGTTGCTTTCTTCCTCTAGTCTATTCATTTTTATGGAAAGAACAGAAATTCATCATAATCTACTGTCACCCAAAGTCCAACCACATGTATCATGAACGTTCAAAATAGACATACGTGTCATAAACATTCAAAAGCCAGTTGAGGCACATATCGACACAGAGAGGGACATTGACTAGGTTATTGTGCTCTTGCTCCAACCGATCATAAATTGTGGTCAAGCAGTTGATGATCTGCAGTATATCCATTGACTGGTCATTCTGTTTGAGGTTGTGCTGGTCCAAGGCATCACAGGCAGCAGAAAGACTCAAAAGATCCACTGTATAAATAATATACACAAAAGAAATAATATACACAAAAGAAATATTTCGCCTCAACTTGCAGCAAAATATGGAATCAAAAGCCAAGCACATTAGGTTTCATATTTTTATGATTTCCTACCATTTTATTTATTTTCTCTACATTTAGTGCCATACAATGGTTGAAATCTAGCAGTAAGTCACATCTAGAATAGTGGGGATCTTGGGAGTCACCTTTCTGTAACTTCCAGTGATTCAATGGGTGTACTTTAGTTACTGTACTACTTACTGTTGGATTTCAGCCAAATATGTTACAAGTCAAAAAGCTGTTTCCTCTCCAGCAACCATCTACCTATCTGATGTATCCCCAGACGACAAAAATACATTTTCTCTAACCCAAATCTATTACTATGCCCAAAAAGAAATAAAATATTTTTAACATGGAGCTCAAGATTGATCCTTCATTTCTTCTAAAATAATTAATTAGCAATTGGATTACTCCCTCACACCTCTAATGACAGCATCATTGTACTTCCCATTTGAAACAGTTGTTCCTTGAAAAAGCCAGCTCGGTTGGCATTCTCTTCACCCCTTTCAAGCATGGATGAACAGGATAAAATATCAACACAGGTGACATTATGGATTTGTAAAAAACACATGGAATGGTAAATCTCTAACTCAGCTCATGCAAATAAAGACAAACTTCACCATGAAAAATCCTACAGATGCTTGAATGTGGAGCAGTATAAAAGATGTACACACAATTCTGTATGCTGTGAAATTAAGTCACAGCAGCAAACTACTACTCAGAAAGCCTTCCTTCCCGGTAGAATGATTACTCTTGTCCACGTAGACCATTACCAAGGACCATTTCTCCTATGTATCCTCCTAATAACTGCCTAGATACCCTAAGCACATCCAATTTTGCCTGATTTTTGGAAGCCAAGCAGGGTTGGGCTTGGTTAGTACCTGAATGGGAGACCACCAGGGAATACCAGGCGCTGTAAGCGCCTGGAGTAGGAACTGGCAAACCACTCCAGTATTCCTGCTAAGAAAACTCCATGGACATGGGGTCACAAAGAGTCGGTCACAACTGTAATGACACATCCCCTAATAAGTAAGAAAACATTTTTATTTGTTAAAATACTGAGGAAATGAATGTTTCCAAAGCCATTAAGATATCTCATGAATAGAAAGAAGCATTTCCCCCCTATTTTTCTCTTTTGCACAGTCGTTTTAAACTTTGCCATAAAGGCTATGTCACCTCCAGTTTGTCAGTCAGGGTACAAAGAGATCCACATGTAACGTATAAGGTATTAGTACCAGTATTCAGGTTCAGATAAACAGTATTTGTGACCTGTTATATGCATAATTGTTCCCATAAGGGAACAAGAGACTGAAAATCTTTAGCAATATATAAAACAATCATTAAAAGCTGGCCCCAGAGCTTCAAACCAGTTACTGGATTTGTCCAATAACCATTCAAATAGCTAAATAGTTATTGGACAGAGGACATGTTATAGTCCTTATCTATCTGGATGAAATGCATTGCTTGAAAGCACATCTAAAGTAAGCTACACTTAGATCTGAACTTGTTCTTGAACTTCTGTACTAGCACATTGATTCATTCAATTGTAAGGGTTTTGCTTTGAATTAATACTTCTGAAAACGAGCAGAAATCTAATAATCCTTTCAAATTGCTAGCCTAGCTGCAACAGTGAAAACAGTATATTATTTAGTGTGTCTAAGATTTGAAAACTTTTCAGTTCATATTATATTTCCCTACAGAGCTCCTTTATTCTATGTTCTTCCAGAAGTGGAATTTTAGAAGCAATTTGGTACTGAGAGGACTATAGAAACAAACATGTTTTAAAAAAATAATTATTATTAAATGTCAATGGAAGAGAATGACAGAATTTAAGAATTATTTTTTTGCTGAATCCAATGGGTTTGAAGCTGGAAGGAATTATATTAAAATTCAGCTAGACTGAAATAGTTGTGTCTAATTATAGCCTGTAAAAGCAGAACCTTTTACATCATCAGAGTAAGGAGTGAAGACATCCCCTTCTTATTCATCCATTCACACAGTGTAAGAACTCTGCTGAATATATGGGGGGGGCGGGGGAGCAGAGTTGTAAAGGAGGGATGAAACAGGTGAATTACCTAAAAAGTCTATTTACACAACATTGGATCTCTTCCATACTTTATTCAGAGATATTTTGTTATTTTAATCAGCAGCTTTAGCTTGGAAAGAAGCCTAATGAATGAAAAGCATGACTTTTGCTTTGTTTTGATCATGTTATTGTGTTTACTCTAAGGAACGGTCCTTTTGAAATTTATATATTAATGTTAATCTAATTTGCATATTTTCTGTTATCATCCTTAGAAGACACCAAAAGAGCAGTGCATCACACACCTCCAGAAGCAACCTCTATGACTCAATATGTTAAATGTAACATGTGCTTCAGCAGAACCCCCCCCACCTCATGTTCCTCAAATACTCTCCAAGATCCAAGAAGGAAAATAGAAAGACTTCTTAAACAGAAGAAATAAACACAATATGGCATTAACTGTTTTCCTTTTAAAAGTTCCCATGTGAATAATAAACAAAATTAAAAGTCTACAGAATACTCACAACAAAGAGCTTTCTGTAATCTTCGAAGCTTCATGGCAGTTCTGTATGCAGAAAATCGGACATTGTTCAAGTCAGCTAAAAGGTGTGCAAGAGAAAGAAATGGAAATCAATGATTACATAATTGGGCTGGTATTGCCAATAAGCAGAAAGACTAAAGAAACCTTTTCATTTTAAATTGGTAGAATCTTTCTTAATGTATATGCACATCATCAATAGGAACAAATAATTCTTACTAATACTACTGCACTCTCATACAGTTTATACTTTAGATATAAATACTACAATGCCCTCTTAGTTAGGATCAGAACATAAGGAACTCTGGGAACAGCTTCCTAAGTAAACATACGTATATACAGTGGACCGTCGTATAACAAACGGGTTGTATAACATAAAATCTGTACAACATAAAAAATTCTGGAGATAGGGGAAATTTGCTGAACAGAATTGCCTATGGGGCGAATCCGTACAACATAAAAATGGTTGTGATTAGGGATTACTCTGTTTTCAATGCATTCCTATGGGAAATTTGTATAAAGGAAAATTTGCTTAATATAATTTCATTTGGAATGAATTACTTCCTTTATACAAGGTACCACTGTATATTATATCCAGTAGTAAGTCACATCTACAGTAAACTGATTGAATAATGGAACTTATGGAAGTGCTGACTCACCAGATCCCCAGTGATTCAATGGGTTTACTCCAATTGCAATGTACTACTTTTTTAGCCATTGGATTGTTCTAGAAGTCTCAGTGACTTGAAATGGGAGTAGCAAAAATGTCCTTAACATTGCCACATTGGATTCAGTAGAACTCAACTCTTTAAAGCTCAGCCAGATTTTGACCCAAAATGACACTGTACAGTAACCTCCTGCCCTTTCGTGGTTCATATACTGTAGTCCCGCTATATCGAGGGACTGCAGTATATGAAAAAAAGCCATGGATAAGCTGGACAGGCCTGTTTCAGGCATCCTGTACTTACTTGGTGCTGTCGCAAAAAGGCCTGCGAGGGCCTTGCTGGGACCGTTGGAGGCTCAAAAAGCGCATCTCCATGATCTCGAAGTGACTTCTAAA
This sequence comes from Phrynocephalus versicolor, assembly GCA_023846285.1. Classification (NCBI taxonomy): domain Eukaryota; kingdom Metazoa; phylum Chordata; class Lepidosauria; order Squamata; family Agamidae; genus Phrynocephalus; species Phrynocephalus versicolor. The sequence goes on from JAHTLZ010003399.1 coordinate 6,246,164, forward strand.
AAGAGGAAGTGACATCCAGATTGCTTGAAAGCACTTTGGGGGCCTCCGAGGGCCTTTCTAGGCATGTTGGAGGTCTCAGAAATGTTTTTCTGTCTGATTCGCAGAAAAGCATTTCTGAGCCATCCAAAATGCCTAGAAAGAGCCTCAGCGGCCCAAAAAGTGCTTTCAAGCAATCTGAAGATCACTTCCTATTTTCTGGAAATCACTTCTGGTTTGCAGGAAAGCCATTTTGGAGCCTCCGACAGGCCCAGCAAGGCCCTCGCAGGCCCGTTCAGGGCATTGCCAGGCCAGGGGTAAGTACAAGAACTCCCAGCTAGGTCTTCCAGGCCTGACCCAACCTGCACCCGCATATTGTAAAGTTTTAATTATTGTTGGTTGGGTCAGGTCCCTAACCCCCACAATAGGCGGGGGGTTACTGTATTCCAAAATTGATGTTGTAATACATTTCTTAGGCCACTCAAAAAGATGCAACATCCGTACAAGCTTGATTTTTTATTTTTTTTAAAATTGTTTTTGCTTAAGCATACATGTGACAAAAAGCTACAAATGATATTCATACAGATTCAAGAAAAAGTATATGAACCTTTTGGAATTTGATGGTTTTCTGTGTTAATGTGTCATATAATGTGATGTGATCTTCCTCTAAGTCAAGTGCACTAACAAAAATGAAGTGCCAAATATAATACAGTAATCCCCCTTTTATTGTGGGAGTTAGGTGCCTGACCCACCCGCGATAAAGGAAAATCTGTGAAATGCAGATGCCACAGCAAACAGACCTCGGGATGCTGCTGCCGCCGTGTACTTCCAAAGAGATGGTTTAACCCCCTCCTGACAGCTCAGCAAATGGACCTTCAGGTGCTCCTGCTTGCGTGCACTCCCAAAGAGTGGTTTTTAACCCCCTCCTGACACCCCAGCAAACAGATCTGGGGCTACTGCTGCTGGCGCACGCTGCCAGAAGCTGAAGGTCTGTTTGCTGAGGTGTCAGGCGAGGGTTAAAAACCTCTCTTTGGAAGCCTACTTCTCTCAAGAAAAAAATCTGTGATATCCTGAAACCGTAATATATGAACCACATTGTGGTGGGGGACTACTGTAACACAACAATATTTGAATCTTTCATGTCTTTGTTGAACACATTCATTCAACATTCAAAATGCTAGTGGGAAAAGTAAGTGAATCCTTGAGTTGAGCTCAAAAAAGCCAAATGGAGTCAGGTGTTAGCATACCTGAAGTCTTGTTAAGAAAAGGAGTTTTAAGGTGTAAACTAGAGTGACATGTTTACTGATAAAAACCATTCAAACCTTTTGAGTTTGCTCTGCACAAGAAGAATATGTTTATGTGAGCTATGATTTCAGAGCTTTCAGAGGATCTATGATCAGGAATTGTGGATTTACATAAAGCTGAAAAGGGTTATAAAGTGATTTCAAAGACTCTTGAAATTAACCAGTCTACAGTTAGGAAAACGATATACAAATGGAGACACTCTGGAACTGTGGCTACCCTATCAAGAAGAGGGTGCCTAGTCAAAATTACCTCAAGAGCACAATGAAGACTCATCAACGAGGTAAAGAAACAACCCTGAGTGGCAGCCAAAGATTTGAAGGCATCATTGAAACTGGGTAACACCTGTGTTCATTAGTATACAGTACATAAACACAGAACAAGCAGGGTAGGAGGACACCACGAAGGAAGCCACTGCTTACTAAGAACAATGCTGCATGCCTGAAGTTGGCAAAAGAACACACAGAGACTCCACAGTGGAATTGGCAAAATGTGGGCTGGTGAAATAAAGATTAAACTATTTTGAAAACACACACAGCGCTACGTCTGGCATAAAAAGGGCACTGCATATTATGAAAACTTCCTTCAAATATGCCACATAATTGATTCAGAAAAACAAAATCCTCCTTTTGGAGTGGTCGTCGATGCCCAAACCCTAACCCTATAGAAATGCTCTCAAATCACTTCAAGAAAGCCATACGCATAAAATGTCGAAAGAATATGACAGAGCTAAAGCAGTTCTGCCAGGATGAATGGACTAACATTCCACCTGAACAATGTGCAGGTCTGAACCACAGCAACAGTAACTGCCTTGTTATTGCTGTGAGGGTGGGAGATGCCAACCAGTTATTGATTTCAACGGTTCACTTAGTTTTCCTACTAGTATTTTGAATGTAGAGTGTGTTCAATAAAGGCATGAAAGCTCAGATTGTTTGTGTTATAATTTTTCGGGACATCATATTTGTGAGAACACTTGACTTAGAGCAGGGGTCGTCAAACTTTTTAAACAGGGGCTGGTTCACTGTTCCTCAGATACTGTTGGGGGCCGGACTATAATTTGAATTTTTTAAAAAAGAACAAATTCTTCTGGCAACAAATGGCTGGGTGGGGGGTCATCCGGCAGCCACTGCCTTCCCCCCCCCCCGGGGGGGTGTTATTCAATCCACCAACTTATCGGTTTCAATTCGGGGCTAATTTCCTTTGCTCCCGATTTTGACACACACACAGAGAAACTCTCCTCACGCCAAGCTCCATGAGTCGCGGTCTCCCTTCCCAGGAGGCAGAATAACAGGAAAGAGAAAAGCGGGGACGCACGAACGGCTGCAAGAGAAGAGGCTGGCAGGAGGAGGAGGAGGACGAGGAGGACGAGGAGGAGGAGGGAATGGGATGTATGGAGTGGGGAGGGTGGAGGGCTGAGGGAAGACTATGCAAGCGCAGGGAGGGGGACACTCAGTGCTCGCTGAGGCATGCAGGGAAGCTCCCTCTTGTTTTCCCACCTCCACTATGCCAGCAGCAGTGGCTCTGTTGGGAAAGGGGGCATGGCACTGGGTTCAGGGGTTGGAAGGTCCTTCGCTGCTGCCATGGCCTCTTTAGTCCTGCCCGCATGCACGCCACAGTCATTTTAGGGGGGGCAAGTGGGGAGGGGTTCTGCAATGGCCGGCGGGCCATATGCAGGACACTGGTGGGCTGGATTCAGCCCGGAGGCCATAGTTTTAGGATCCCTGACTTAGAGGAAGATCAGATCACATCGTATGACACCTTGAAATTCCAAATGTTCACATATTTTTTCTTGCAACTGTATATAATGATGAAGTACAGTATGACGATATTGAAAGCTTGCATACTTTTCGTACTCTTTTGTTTGGCTGGATATCCAGTGTGATGCAGCAAATTACTGGATATCCAGTATGATGCAGCAGATTAAGTGACAGCTTAAAACTCTGGAGAGACTTGGATTCAAGTCACTCCTCTATCATGAAAATTCACTGGGGGATAAAGTCATTCTTTAAATATCTCACATACCTTGAAAACCCTGCTAGGTCACTTACAACTCAGATGTGACCTGGCAGCACACAATAGGCACATACACAATGTAAGTATTAGAACTATGAGAATGTTGGAATTCTCCTTGCATCTTTCTATGCTTTTTATCATTAGAATCATTAAATTGTAATTAGTTATAAAAACTTTAATCCTTTCCCCTCTCCTTGCTGCTTGAAAAGAGTGAGGCTTCTTTGTTATAGTATTTAGAAAACTACACAGAGAACCTAAAACGAAGACAATAGACTATGTATATGAGAAGCAAAGTACATAATATAACACAGAACAGTACAGCTTTATAAAAACCACTGACCCCTTAATCCCACGTTCAGCTAATTTTGTGTTCTTTCTTGCCAACATCCGATTTCTCTCAAGCCTACAAGTTCCGTTTATAATCACTTAACCTTTGAAGTCACAATGATATATACATAAAATGAGTTCTTTCGTCCAAGTAAAGGAAGTTCAGGTTTTCTTCCTTTTACTTCCCTGAAAAAAACTGAAGAAAAAAAAGACCTATGCTTTGCAAGAACTCTCCTACTTTCATACCTCCACAACTTGAGTGACTAACACACTCCCTGGCCCACCATGATTCTCTCAAAGCTCTGCGCACCCACCACCTCTTTCCTGAGAAACAACTTCAAAGCCAATGAAGTGAAAGCCATCTTTATCACACTACTACCCCTGTCTCAAGGGACGTTTGCTCTTACAATGCTCCACCCAACCAGAACATAAGAATGTGGGATAGGCAACCAACAGTAGGACAAAGCAAAGAAAGAAAGCCCAGCATTTCATTGTGGGATATTCCTGCTGTGCCTTGCCTCCTTTTTTCCCTCCTTGCCAAAGTCTGTAGGAGCAGGTTTGCCACTGGACAGTGCTATCTGATAGAGTGTCACAAAAGGAAAGATGCTCATGCATTTCACAGACAACCAGAATGAAGAGATGGTTGGGAGGCAAGTAGAACTGTTAGGATAGTCACCAACAGAAATATTGGACTTTGCTTGTTGAACTTTTCTTTTTTGGAATTTACAGCAGATTCCCCTTTGTGTTTTGCTTCAACCAGCTAGAGGAGGCAAAAAGGGGCAAATTGGAATTTACTGAGGAGAGCTAAAGAGAAAAAGAGAATATGAGCCCTATTCACATGTTACAAGCAACATGCTTGGTGAGGATACCTGCCCACAACACCTTGTTTGTGTGACTGACTGACTGACTGACTGATTTCTATGGCACCCATCTAGTTACAAAGCTGCTCAGTAGCTGTTGTCATTTTGTTGAAGCAATAAATGAGAATGTGAAAAAAGAGAGCCTGCAGCTTTTTAATCTGGGTTCTCTGTGTCAGCAAGAGTCCATTTTTTTTTTAGATTTTTGCCTGCATTTAGAGTTTATACACTTGAATCCATTATAGCAGTGGTAGTGAACCTTTGGCACTCCAGATGTTTTGGACCACAACTCCCAGAATTCTGAGCCTGTGCCGCCAATGACAAAAGACTGTGGGAGTTGTGGTCCAAAGCATCTGGAGTACCAAAGGTTCATCACCAGTGCTCTATAGATTCATCACAGATTAATTAATGAGTGTAGAAGCAAGAGTGCACGAGTGGCAGAGCTAGCTCTCCTCTTATGTGTACCGCTGAAGCCTGACACTGTTAATACTTATTGTTGCATATGTCCTACTGTTCTCTTCATTTTGTTTACTTTCATTAATCCCACCACCATCACTATAATAATATCTGTTAAATGGGAGAAAAGAATCCCTGCAGGCAGAATAGGGGTTAAATGCCGTTTTTGACCCGTGTCCTGCAAAGAATGGGTTGTTGGGTTTACAAGTCATTATTTACGTACTTAATAACAACATAGGGGGAAATCTTTTTAAACTAGGAAGATACACATACACACATCATGTTTATAAAGGTTTGAAATTTTGTTATGTGCAGCCTGCTAAAAAATGTAACAGCAGTGTAAAAACTGAATCCTGAAAAGTACATTGTACTTAACAAAATGAGGTTTGAATGGCAGTGTACTAAAAATCACTGCAAAATAATCAGCCAGTTCTCCATCTTAGCCATCACAGGGAAAGTAAGGTCAGTGCAAAATAATTTTACCTCCCAAAGTAACATACTTGATAAAAGACCTCTTTCCTAGCAAGCTAACACTTGAACATGAAAAATGTAAATATTGACAAAGAAATGAATGCATAATACTGAAGAAAAAAGTCATAGACCATGGAACTCCTAGAGTACTGAAATGCAAATATGGCAAATTGATACCTTAACAAATGTATTTACCATCCATTTATGATCCTGGCATTTTGCTGGGTCCATTTTAGAAGGACCTAGTCAAAATGTAAACTGCTGTGCCATGATGGTAATTTGCTATCTTTGTAATTCACTAAGATAGTGGGTTGCTGGGTAGATGAAAGCAATGTAAATCCCAAAACAAATTTTTATCAGGTACACTTCATATGTTAGCGGTATGCACATCAGATGAAAATTGTTGATATCTTAAGATAAAAGCAAGCATATGAAAGAAATATAAATATAAGGAAGCAAGAGAAACACAATACACATACGAGATACCAACACCACCAGATACCAGACACTAGGGACTAGGTATCAGGCATCAAGGAGCATCAGGCAACATGTATCAGTAGTTGCACAGAGGCAGAACAGGATCATGGATTTGGCTTCATAGATTCACACTGGCAGACAGTTGTGTGAGCACTAGAAATGTAAAATTTCCAGAAATTTTGAAGCCAGGAAAAAACCCAGTTTTCCCCTCAGAAAAAAATGATTTTTTTGAAAAAGAAAAAAAGGCTACATTAGCACTCCACCACCTTTTACAGCTTGGAAGTCATTCTATTACTTTAGGAACATAAACTATGACTATGGTCAATTTAACTTGGCAAATTCGTTGCTCTGTATTTTCTTCTAGTGCTTTGAGGCCTAGTGAAGAACGAAACATACCCACCTACCCACATGCAAAAACAAAAGTGAAACCTTTTTCTTTTCCTTGTGACAATACAGTAAACGCCCGCCGATCATGGGGGTTAGGGACCCACCCCACCCGCGATGCACAAAAATCTGTGATATGCAGAAGCGGGTGGAGTGGGGACGGGGGGCGGGGGGATTGTGCGGTGCGTGGGCAGCGCAAGGGGGATCTTACCTCGCGCCACCGCCGCCCGCCCGCACAGCCCCGAGGCTTCTCGGGGGTGGGTGGGAGGGCCATGCGGAGTGACCGGATTGCCCTCCGCCGCCCGCCCGCACAGCCCCGAGGCTTCTCAGAGGTGCGGGGGGTGGTGCGAAGCAACCCACCCGCCCCCCGCCCCTCCCATGGTGCAGGTCCTGCGGTCCTGCGATGTAGTGGGACCGCAATACCTGAACCGCAAAATGGCAAGGGGTGACTGTAGCAGCACCTCCTAAGGAAGAACGCCTCCAATGTTCTTGCATTGAAGAGTTTATTTTGTAACCTAGGGCTTGTTTCTCCTCGGTGAACAGAAATTAGAATAATCTGATACTATGCATATTTTTTTAGAAATTATTTGGAAAACATTTGAACACCCTGTCTTAAAATATTTTATTCATTGTGTTAAAATAAAACATTCCATAAATCATTTTTACTTTTAATTTTTCGATTTTTCCAATTTTTCGGGGAAAAAGGTTTCAAGAACAAAACAGTGGGAAAACAGTTTTTTTCCCCTGAATTTTTTCAGATTCCCCCCCCCCCAGGCCTTCATATCTCTAGTGAGTACTCAGAATAATTTCAAGTTTGTCTAAATATGCAAAGACTAAAAATAGCTCATAGGTATAATGCTTTTCACTGTTAATTTGATTGAGAGAGACAGTCTACAATTTTTTAACACACCTTTTTAGGCTATGAGCTCTTGCATTGTTAGAATGTAACTGAACCATCACTGTTATTATTTTTTATTCTTAAAATACATTGCTGATGTATTTTGTATTCTCCTATATTTTGAAACATTTTCACAACTGTAAGACGGATTTCTGTTATAAGCACTTCTCAAAAAGTTATGTGTTTCAATAGTTCTTGGAATTTTCTGGAATTAACCCTTTTGGGAATATATACCTGCTGTAAAGAACCACCACAGCCATAATACCAAGAGGTTATGCAGCTTTATAGTGCTCAGAGGTTATCATTCAAGTGTTATACGTTGATCTTGAAAATTATGTCTAGTAAAAAAAAAAGAATAGCTCAGTTTGAACAGATTAAAACAAAAATGTCCCTGCATGAACCTCATGGCAAAATATCAGTACCATTTACTATCTGTACTCAGAGTTCTGGTTTATATGGTCTTCTTAACATTCTTAGAAATCATATATCAACTGCAATCCGAAGCAAGCTTTCAAAAGAATAAACACCATTAAGTGTAACTGGAGTTACTTAGAATTCAGGGAATTTGTCTGAATCATATATGGAAGTACAAGCACAGGTTACACAGGAGAGGCTGAGAAGTCCTGAATTTCCTCTGTGACATCTGAACATTTTATTAGGGCTTATGCTTCCCCCATGGCAGCCATTGTGATGATGCACACCACATATTTTCAGATTCCCCAATGTGCACACTGCTCCAGAAATACTGGGTGCATTATTAAATACCACAACCCACTTTTGAATACAGTCTCTTCTTGCATAATGGAGAATGACTGGGTTAAATCACATACCAAACTACTAGCTACACCTACTGATCTGGAGCATTTGCTTCCTTTCACTGTAACAATAGATTTCTTTTATGGGGATATAACAAAGAATGAAAGGTTTTAGATATGTAAGTTTATTTCACAATTTTGAGGTGCTCTGTCACATGAGAAAACAGCATTGAAGGGAGGGGGGAGGGAGGGAGAGAGAGAGAGAGAGAGAGAGACTCAGACTTCAAACACATTTCATGCTCTCATTTCATAGACCCCTTCATTCTGTCCCCCCCCCCCATCCATTCCACTCCATTCTATGTTGTATTTCTGCCAAATACCCTAATAAATGCAGAAGAAATGCCAAGGCTGGAGTGCCCAGAGCTACAACCCTGTCCTCCTTCTGTTATATTTTTTAGAAATAGCAAAAAATAACCTTATATCATTGTTTAGATGTCAAGGAGTCAAGCACTGGATTATCTAAACGGCAGCTTTTGTATCATTCATCATGAACGTCAGCTAAGAAAACTTATCTAGTTAATATAATGCTACCAGCGTTCAACACATATTTGTTATCGTCCTACTGCTAGACTTTCATGCATATTTCTTATGGGCTGCTCATTAGTGTATTGTTCTTCTGAGATTGTTCCTTTCTGCCAAATCTGCTTCAATGTAACAGTGACAGCCCACAAACTTTGAAGTAGTTTGAAATAAATGGAATTTTAAACAAAGACTATTAATCTGTCCCAAAAGCAAATTAATAAAGAATTAGTTTGCCAATGCAGAATGTCATTGTGCGTACTTGTAAAAGATCACTATTTTTACTCTGAAAAGTAAGAACAGAAGGGAAAAGCAAGATTTCCTTGTTGCAAATGAGACTAAGAAGTGAATAACACAGATTAGCATATAAATAGCATTTACTGAAAAAAAACATGCAAATTGTCCTTAAGTGATGGAAATGGGTAGCATAGAGAGGATAAAACTTCATATAAAACACCAATCAGTTTGCGTATTTATATTATTAATAAATTTATCTTCCTGTAAAAGCATGTTCACCCTTCTGATCCATTAAATTCATCTACTCCTGCCCATCATCTCCTCAATCACATTAACCTCTCTCTGCTGCAGGTTCTTTTTTCACAATCCAATCAACACAACTCTTTGCTAGATTCTACTGATGTTTTCGATTCACAATATAATAAATTCTCTGCACACCTAGACCTCTTATGTGTTTGACTGTGTTCTGTCGTGAAGACAGATGCAAATAACTCATTTAATTTCTCTGCAATTTCCAAGTCCTCCTTAACCTCCCCTTTTCCTCCCTCACCATCCAGAGGGCCAACTGGTTCTCTGGCAGGATTTCTACTTCTAACGTATTTAAAGAAGCTTTTATTGTTACCCTTTATATTGCTAGCCATGCGTTCCTGAAAATCTTTCTTTGCCTCTCTTATCATCTTCTTACATTTCTTTTGCCAGAGCTTGTGTTGCTTTTTATTTTCCTCATTTGGGGAGGATTTCCATTTAGAGAAAGAACTCTCCTTGCGCTTTAGAGCCTCTCTAGTCGTTAACCATGCTGGTGCCCTCTTGGACTTAAATGAGCTCTTCTTTCTTTGTGGTATGCATTTGTGCTGGGCCTCTATTACCGTTGTTTTGAACATGCTCCATGCACTCTGGATTCTTTTAACCTTCCCCTTCAATTTCTTTCTAACTAGTTTCCTCATCTGAGGGAAGTTTGCCCTTGGGAAATCAAGGGTTTTTACGTCTGATTTACTTGACACTCTTCCTCCAACATGCATGGCAAAGGAGATTGCAGCATGGTCACTGTTCCCCAGAGGCTCAGTGACATTCACATCCCTGACCAGGTCCTCAGTATCACACAGTATTAGATCCAGAGTTGCCTGTTCTCGGGTGGGCTCAATGACAAGTTGCTCTAAGGCACAACCATTCAGTGAGTCAAGAAACCCAATTTCTCTTTCTTGCCCAGAGCTTGCATTGGCCCAGTCAATGTGGGGATAGTTGAAGTCCCCCATGAGTAGTTGAAGTCCCCCTTGCAATGCGTTGGGGAATTTCTGGCAAGTTCACATGACTTCAGTGAACAGAAGCTGGGAAGTTATATCTGGTGGCTGACATTTAATACTAAATTGATATTCCGGGGCAGCTTTGCCATCTCATTTTTTTTAAATGCAACTCTTAGAATCCCCTATAAGCAGAGCTCATTATTCCCAGAATCCCCCAGCCACACTCCAGCACCCTTATCATACACATCATGGGAAGTGCACTGGGGAAGGCCAGCTCGAATTTAAGAAAATAAAAGGCAAGGCATGTTTCTGCTCTGAGGACCTCGCAGGGAAAAGTGAACAATGTTGAAAGAGCAAGAGAGGATGGCTGAACGGGGAAAACAATCCCCCAAACTGAGTCTTGCCTGTGGGCCCTGCCCATCACCATATAAACAGAGCCCCTCTCACCACTGCCACCACTGCCACTGCTCTCAGGCCCTCAAGGGGGACCCGCTATCCACCCACCCTTACCTTTTCGGCAAGGCTGTGGAGTAGCTGGAGGTCCGGGCTGGGTGTCAGGAAACTCCCAAGGTACTGCCTTCCTTGGGACTCCAGTCACTTTCACTGCTGGAGGCGGCCAGCAGGTGCGGTATGTCCTGCAGAGACTGGAGTCCTGAGGAAGGCAGCACCTTGGGATTCTGTGCTCCCCTGCGGCAGCAGCAGACATTGCGGAGTCAGAGCAGCAGGCCAGCAGCCCCAGCCGGAATCCAACAGCAAAGCTGAGCCTCTCCAGCTGCCCCTCGGCTGCTCAGAACATGCTGCCCCTCAGCTTTCCACTGGGCTGGGTGGGCAGGAGAGAAGGTGGGGCAACCGCAGAAAACGCACTCTCCTGCTCATGCCACCGCCGCCATTTTCAGGCCCTCAAGGGGGACCCATCGCCAACCCATGCTTACTTTCTTGATGAGGCTGTGGGGTAGCTGGAAGTCCAGGCTAGGCGTCAGGTCGACGCCTGCCTCCTCACTGCTAGAGGTGGCCAGCAGGTGTGGCATGTCCCGCAGCAACTGGGGTCTCAAGCAAGGCACTGCCTTGGGAGTCCCTGTCCCACTGCCCCTGGTTGCAGTAGTGATGGCAGCAGACATTGTGGAGGTGGAGCAGTGGGCAAGCAGCCCCGGCCAGAATGCAACAGCAAAGCTGAGCATCTCCAGCCGCCCCTTGGCCACCTGGAACATGCCACACCTCAGCTTTCCACCAGGCTGGGTGGGCGGGAGAGAAGGTGGGGCATCCGCGGAACACATTGGGTGCTCACCAATGCCCACAACCGCCACCGCCACCTACCTTCAAGAGGCAGCAAAGCCGCGGCAGATGTAATTTCACCCAGAGAGACTCTGCACATAGGCTCCACCTCTACCCCAGCCGCTTCCTCTTCCCTCTCCTCCTTTGAGACCCTGCAATTTGCTTGCTCTCTTTGCCATAAACTGGCAGAGTTTATTAAAGTGTGGGGAGGGCAAAGGAGGGAGGGGGAGGGAGGGGGAGGGCCAGCCTTCTGCAGGCAAACAAAATGGGCCGGATTTGGCCCATGGGCCAGACTTTGGACATGGCCGCATTAGGCAACAAAAATATGCAGAAAAAAATCTGCCAATATTATCAATTAGTAAACATATTCATATACAGAGAGGACATGGTTAAAACAAGTCACTTGATCCATACGTATGACTGATGCATACTATAACCAGGGCCCATTTGATTTTGTTTTCAATAATAATAATAGCGGTAACATCTCAAAACATCGTTACTAATGTGTTACATAATTTGAACAAGCCTGAGGTTTGGTCATCCCATTTTTTCTGTATTGAATCAAGTATGGGAAACCTGTGAGAATGCATAAAAATAATTTCTCCACACTTTTTCTTGAAACATGGTACTGTGAGTCACTGTTTTACAGACAACCAAAACAGAGAATATTTTCTAAGATGATGGTAATAATGACAATAATTGTAAACCTAGAAAAAGATCAGATGGGATATAAGTCTATTGTAGCTAGTGTAGTGTTGTCAAGAGAGTGACAGACTAGGACGCAGGAAACCAGGGTTTGAATCCTTCTTTGGCCATGCAAACATTCTTGAGGAGGGAGTGACACTGGTAAGACTCCTTAAATATCTTATTTATTTTGAAAACCTTACCAGGGTTTCTATGAATCAGATGCAACTTTATATATATATGCATTTTCTATCTATAAGATGCTGCCATTTATTAAACGCCTCCCACTTATAAAACCCCAAATTAATAAAATTAATAAATCCACCTTGAACACTTTGGTGGGCTGGAGGAGAACCCAAACTGATCTTGCTGTTTCCCTCCTCTGTGGTTTGGTTTTGGCAGGATCGTCTCTGTCTTTTTAGCAGAGAAAGCCTCGGGCTTGAGCAGCCCATTAAGAAATGCCTTTTCACACTGAAAAAGAATCCTTGCAATAGCAAAGCAGAAAGGGAATCAATCAAACAATGCTGGAGATGAAGTGAAACAGTGAGGTCAGTTTGGATTTTCCTCCACCTCACCCAGTGCCATTTCCCACCCCCTGCAGTTTTCTTTTCTTTCCGGGAGGGCTTGATTGCCCTCCTTTCTGCTTCACTCTTGCAAGGATTCTATTAAGACATGCCTTCATTTAAGTGGAAAGGCATTTCTTAATGGGCTTTTCAATCCTGAGGCTTTTTCCAATGAAAGACAGAGTCAATCCTGCAAAAATTAAACCACAGAGGAGGGAAATGGTAAGGTCAGTATGGGTTCTCCTCCACCCCACCACTTGGGAAAGGCTTACTTTGGTGTATACATACATACATACATATGTATGCATGCATATATACTTAAAAAGTGTTCCCTGTATGTAAGGTTCCTCACAAGGATGTAAAAAACACTGTGAAAAGGTTTCTGATGCTGCACATGAGAGGACTTTACAAATGGCACTTTCAACCCATGGGTGCCAGTTTGATAAAACCACCAAGCCCATAAAATGAAAAGGAAAAATTAAACCTACTCAAATGATCAGCATTCATTCCCTCAGGCAACTAAGAAACCAAATTTCTTTCTAGTGTACGTGCACTGAAGCAAAAGATCATAGGGATTAACAATAATGTAATATGAAAAGTGTTTTAATTTTAACTTTTCATATAGAAAGAAACTTTTTAAGGTTTTCAGAACCATCCCATTATTATCAGTTCTAACCCAAGGCAGTGAGAAGTTCTGAAAATACATTAAGGATTCTACCCAAGGATAAACTGGTTACACTTGAATTGTTTAATTTATATAAAATGTTACAACGTGCTAGATACACCTAGAGCAAAAACATTTTTTCTCTTTTATTCTGCTCCACTATACCACTTGCAGGTTTCCTCACATATTATAAAACAAAAATCCTTTTCCAATGATCCCTCCTATTATATCATAGAGATATTTAGAACTTGTGTGTGTGTGTGTGTGTGTGTGTGTGTGTGTGTGTGTTGTGTCCTTACAGTCATGACCGACTCTTCGTAACCCCATGTCCATGGAGTTTTCATGGCAGGAATACTGGAGTGGTTTGCCAGTTCCTACTCCAGGCGCCTACAGCACCTGGTATTCCCTGGTGGTCTCCCATCCAAGTACTAACCAGGGCCGACCTTGCTTAGCTTCCGAAATCAGGCGAGATTGGATATGCTTAGGGCATCTAGGCAGTTTAGAACTTATAGTTTATATCATCTTATTTTGTCATCTGAGTCAGTAATTTGGGGTTCCTTGTTGGGTCAAATCTTAATTATGTTTGTATCTTTTAGCATCAATTTTAAATGCTATATTTTACAATACTTAATGTCTATGACCCTAAGTTCAGTTTAAGTAATTACTTTAAGCCATGTGTCCTGCATTTCTCTCATGGTCCTAGATCCCATTAATTTGGTTGTAATTGATTTTCTTTTCTTTTCTTCTCTTATTCAGGATATTTGTGCCTATTAGACATTATTTTTGGGGTTTTCTTTAACTTGTGTTTTCTTATCTTATTAATTACTATTTCTTTGTCTTACGTTTAGATCTCACGGAGTGTGGAAAAGCAGTAACTACAATACAGGGGGCCGTTGCCTATCCAAGTGATACTCATTAGGCCCATTTAGAAGAAAACAAATTTGGCAGCAGACCAAATTGACAGCTATAGGCCTGTCACCTGGGGAGGCTCCTTGAGTTGGGGGTTGGAGGCACTGATTTGCAGTGGTTCTGCTCCTTCTTGGGGGAGACTGTCCCCAGAGAGTGCAGCTGGGGGAGATGACTTCCACCCCTTGGTCGCTTAATTGTGGGGTGCCTCAGGGGTTGATCATCTCCCGTATCCTCTTTAAAATCTATATGAGGTTGCTGGGGGAGATTATTAGGTGGTATGGGGTGTGCCATCAGTGTACGCTGATGGCATACAGCTCTCTATCTCTTTTTTCCATCTGCAGTGGATGCCATTTTTTTCCCTGGACTGTTGCCTGGGCACCATTCTGGAGTGGATGAGAATGAACAGTCTGACATTGAACCTAGGCAAGACAGAAGTCCCCTGGATGGGGCCGCCTGGTGTTGGCGGGTTGGGAAACTCCTTCAGTTTTGGGGGTGACTCTTGCCATGTGGGATGAGGTGCACAGTGTTGGTGTAATTCTGGACCTGGCATTCACTATGGAGGTCCAAATGGCATCAGTGGTCTGTACCTCACATTACCACCTTAGACGTATTGTGCAGCTGTGTGGCTTCCTGGACCCCAGCACTCTCACTACATTGGTCCATGCACTGGTAGTCTCGAGATTAGACTACTGTAGTGCTCTCTATGTGGGACTGCCTTGGAAGTTAATGCGGAGGCTCCAGCTGCTGCAGAATACTGTGGCCTGACTAGTATCGGATATTAAAGGATTCCATCATATCACCCCAACTCTCTCCATACTGCACTGCCAGCCGATCCACTATTGCATTGATTTCAAGTTCTTAATGTTGACATATAAAGCCCTAAACATTTTGGGACCTTCCTATCTGTCAGAGTGGCTCCTACCCCAGGGTTCTGCACATGTCACTCATTTGTTGCAGGCAGGTCATCTGAGGGTGCCGACACAAAAAGAAGCCTGCAAGTCAACAACAAGGAACTGGACTTTCTCAGTGGCGGCTCCTAGACTCTGGAACCAACTCCCCTTGGAGAGCTGCCAGGCCCTCTCGTTGTTGATCTTCAAGAAAATATTGAAGACTTGGTTATTTCAATCTGCTTTTCCTGGTTATTAACTGTTACACAACCTTATTGATTTAGTGATCTAAACATGTCTGCCATTAGCTTATCTTATTTACCTTTGATTTTTATGAATATTATTGTTTAATTATGCTTTCATTTGTAATATTTTTGCTTTTTATTATGGATGAAACCTGTTGGGTTGGATAAGAACAGCAGAGGCTGTCCATCTGCTTGAAAAGCTATGTCTGGATCTGCTCTCTTAGGACAGATAACTAAATATTTTCAATATACAGTTGTACCTCTTAAGACAAATGCCTTGAAAGACATAAACCTCATAGATAGAAGAAAATTTCCAGGAATAGGCATGCTTTGCATGACAAAATTTCCCTATGGGATGTTTCACATGACAAAAAAACATTATGCATGTACCCCGGGGGGGGGGGCAATTTATTTCTCTCTTTATTCTAGCACCCAGAATGGATTAATCCATTCCCAATGCATTACTAGGGGAAACCACATTGTTAAGACAAAATTTTTGTAAAATGAAGTAACTCATGGCCTCTGGAACAGATTAATTCATTTTCAATGCAATCCTATGGGAAACCGCATTATGTAAGACAAAATTTTCTTAACACAAACTGACCCATAGAATGAATTAAATTTGTTTTAAGAGGTACCATTGGAAAGATCAAATCTACCCCAAGAGGCATATGAAAAATCATACTAACCTTATTTAAAAGTGTGTGTGTGTGTGTGTGTGTGTGTGTGTGTGTGTGTGTGTGTGTGTG
>JAHTLZ010003399.1:6269986-6294634 GCA_023846285.1 Phrynocephalus versicolor
TACTACTACTACTACTACTACTACTACTACTACTACTACTACTACTACTACTTTAACACTTTTATACTGCCTGTCTTCCGGAGGAACAGCGGGCGGTTTACAACAAGATAAAACAATAACAGAATAACAATTTAAATAAAAACCACAACATAAGAAATCAATGGCAGGACGGCATGGCAAAAGAAAAATCAATAACATTGAATTAAGAAAGTTGTAAATTATTTCCCCTCTGATTACTGAACATATGGATTTTGGTACCACATTAGTCAACTCATAAGAAAATACACAATAAATTCAGTGGTCTGTATCCCATTAGCATCATCACCTGCAGTATCCTTTCTCTGGAAGCATCACTGTGGGCTCATTTCCACTGATGTTCATAATGTTTTTTTTCTAAAATACTGTACACAATTAAGCAGAAATAAAAAAGAACATTCTGCATGAGATTAGCAAAGGTGTTCTCCAAATGAATTTAGATAAGTGTTGCTTACAACTATGATTTCACTCATGCCAACAAAGATTTTTAAAAAATACATCCAGGTTCTTTTTAAGAGTCCTTTTTTGACTTGTCGAAATGTAGCCTTCTTCCTTTAGCACCTTCCAATATAGCTTGTTTGGAAAACAAGTTAGCCTCAATCTGCTTCCTAGTGCTGATTAAAATAGACCTGCTGAATTAGTTAACTGATCATTTAGCAATAGAATCAATGAGTCTACATTATTGGAACACGGAGTTAGAATTAGGGTATCAGCAGATGTAAAGAACAATAAAAACTATCACTGCTGCATTTCTTACACTGTGTTTCTGAATTCTAATTCTAAAATGTAAGCTACATGTAGACTTGTATAACTCTCCAAAACACTATTCCATGAATCTTCTTTCTCCAACCTCCCCTGTTTATGTGAAAATGCAGTATGAACTAGATCCAAGTGTATAAAGAACAAAATGCTATCATGTGCCAGAAGGAAAAGAACAATAATAATTAGAAGTTAAGACATGCTTTCACACTAAACTAGCAAAACATTTAGTATAAAATTTAGATTCGATATAGCCTTCTGCCTTCTTTATTTCAAATCGAAGCTAAGGTTCCCATACTCAGAAATAAGGAGGAACTATATACCGGTATGTATTAAAATCTGTTTATTCTTTTGCTAAAGATTAAATTGTCACTTTATTTGTTTATTTATTCAATTTTTATACCGCCCATCTAACCCAGGGGCAACTCTGCTTCTATAAACAAATTGTTGCTGATTTTGAAGAACCAGTTCCATTTGCTTGTGCTGTCTCTCACTTAAAAATGGGGAGAAATTCCCCTTATCTACCCTCAGTTTGCTACAAGGAAAACTAATCAGTATAAAAATAATAGAATAGTAATGTAGAATGTAGCAGCCTCTTCTGGCTATGAGGGATTACTGTGTCTCTTCATCTATAAATCTACAGTCCATTGATCTACCCAGTGAAATGTTCTCCTTTTTAATCCTTAGATTAGTGTGCTTTGGAGAGGAAAAAATTGGTTATTCGTTGCTTTAGATGACATCTGCACAATTCCAAAAAGATGAAGAATTCAATTTAAAAGTTTTTACACTAACATCAGGTAAGAGCAGAAGGAAGGACATGGCATCTTGAAGTACAATAGAATATTTATTAATTGTTCTCCCCCTCCTTTTTTTAAAAAAAAAAATCAGCTTTTTATTTTGTGCACTCTGACAGTTGTTAAAGCTTGGGAGCCAAACCTCCAGCTGTTACTTGCCCTTGGATCTATGTGCTTTCCAAAGCTTATCCTCTTCACGTTTGCCAAAGCAATTTTACTGCAGGGGCTCCTGGAATCCACAATCAAGTCCTTACAATTGCAATCCGTTCATTAGTCGGAATGGACCAAAATATTTTATGGTGTTATTACTGATGCAAGCCACACCTCACGCAACTAGCTCTTATTTTAAAAGACATAGCTGACTTTTGAGTATGAGTTTAGGAAGGGTATTTGTGCACTTATAGCTGAGTTCTCTAAGGCATCAAGTAAAATCCCATGCACATACACTGTGAAAAAAACATCACAAACAACCCAAGGTAATATATTGAAATAGTTTTGAAACTTGTTCATCTTTTTGTTGTTGTTGTTGTTGTTGTTGTTGTTGTTGTTGTTGTTCTCAGTTCTGATTAATTATATTGCCACCTAAGTACTTTTGGTTTAAAACCTTTCTCCAAACCAAAGGTTCATACATAATCGGTACAGTACAGCAAATATTCCTCCCCAGACTGAAAAGGTGAGTGAAACAAGGAAGCAAGTGTATCCCAAAATATAATGCTCAATCCTTAACTCATTTCAAGTTTTCTCTTAATGATGAAAATGAAAACTGCTTCCGAAACCGTCCCTCCCTACTAAAACTGGATACTGCTATTATCTTTCTCCCCGTCCTGACTTCCGGCTTAGCTGCTTTCATACATTGTTTCATTCATACCTTCGCAGCCAGCGTGTTCCAACTAGACCACATTTACCAAGACACGGAAGACCCATTAAAGGGGAGGAATGCACCGAATTAAATGTCACTTCGAATTCCCAGAGGAAATCAAGCAGAAATTTGACCTTTTTAGCACAATGAATGAAAAGCTACGGCACGCTTCCCCCCCCCCCCTTGCAGGGTTGTCTTCACACACAGATTGAATAATACGACTTCTCGCTCATTACGCCTATGCCCACACAAAAACAGCAGGATGATGGGAAAGGCATTTTCGGAACAGCAAAGCTTTAAAACCGTGAGCTTTGGAAAGCCCAGTGCACAAGAGGAATGTAGGGAGGGACGGGGCTGAGGGCTGGGAGGACGACCTGGATGCGATGCGATGCGAAGGGGTGGGGGTGGGGGGGAAGCAAAATCAATCTAAAATAAGTCAAGGAAAGCGCTTCGTCCTGCTTTCCCCCGCCATCGGGAAGGAATCTTTTATTCTGCCGATTGCACAGCCGTCATGCAAAGAGTTAACCCCACCATGCTCCAGGCAGTTCCAAGCACCTGCACTGAGGACAAGAGGAAACAGCTGGCCGGGAGGACTCGCAAGCTGCAAATTCCCCCATGCACAGGCGCCTTTCGAAGTTTGCTTTCCCTTTAAGTGCCTTGCCTGGTCCACACGCGCGCGGACAAGCCCAAGACCGGGCGATGGTGGGCTTCCCTCCCCTCCCCAGGGTCTGCGGGGACACGCATGAACCTTACCCTTTGAGTTGCTCCCGCATCGCCCCGAACAATTCGGACACTCCAAAGAGAGAGAGAAAAAGAGAGAGAGAGAGAGAGAGAGGGGAGAGCGCGACGGAGATGCTTCCCTCGGTGTGCTAGTGTGTCGGTGCGCGCGACAGAAAAGGAGATCGAGCGAGGGAGACCGCGTAGACGTGCACGCGCGCACCCTTGCACACACCCGCGCCCGCGTGCCCGTGCCTCAGCCCTAATACAATGCTAAGCCGCCGCCGCCGCCGCGCGAAGCCAGCAATGGCATTGCGGGGAGAGCAGCAGCATTGTGGGGGCGCAAAGAGAGCGGGCGCGAGCTACGGGGCTAGACAGGGCGGAGCTCCCGGGCTCGGCTCCACCTCGGGAACCTGCGAAGAACAAACCCCCGAAGTCCGAGAGCAGAGGAGGGTTTCCTTAAGGTGGAACTCCCAAGATGTCAGCCACCGTGCTTGGGGAAACGGCCAACGTTAGTGAAGTCAAACGGGAGGGGGAAATGCCTGTATCGAGTCGGGGAAGCCGGCAGAAGCTCATGAGAGAAGGATGCACACACGCACGCACGCGAAATCGTGAGTTTGGAAGATGGGTTTTAAAGCCGCGGCATCGTGCGTTGTGGATTCAAGAGTTTATGACATATCAATGTTCGCGGACGCAAAAGCCAGATACTGTACACATTGATCAGGTTCTGTCTTCTCTTTCCTTCCCTTTCCATGTTTACATTAGGCTACCATGTTGTTTCATAATAATAATGGCAGGCTGTCAAGTCGATTCTGACTTCCAGGGTTTTTCTAGGTATAGAGTTACTCAGAAGTGGTTTGCCGTTCCCTTCTGCTGGGGACTGCGCTGGGACTATGGCACTTGCCCGTGGCTGCACAGGCTGGCTCTTCTCTTGGGTAGCACCGTGGAGAAGCAAACTTCCAACCTCTAAACCACAGAGCCATCTAGCCACCACCATGTTTACATTGGGTTAATAATTACACACAAGCAATGATTGTGCCTCAAAGCTCTCCCGTGGTGATGCAGAGTAAGCCGAAGGCACCCTGCCAGCCATTAGGGTTACCTGAGGACTGCTACAGCCCCTGTAAACTAACAATGAGGGTAGAAAGGGTGGGGTGGGGGTTCTAAAACAAGTGAGGGTTATGAATGGAAGACTGTATTGTCTAGATTTGGTGCTTGTAAATTTCAGTGAATGAGCCTCATTTACAGCCCCTGGTAGCTTAATTCACATTGGTCCATCTGCCTTTTATGACTCAGTTCATCCATCTAGCCTTGCACTGTCAACAAAGACTGCCTGTGTTTTACCTTAGGAATGTGAGCAACCACCAACATTTTTTGATTTAGAATGACAGCTCTTCAGATACAAGATTTATTATTTTTTAGAATCCAATATACCTGTATCCATATATTGTCTCTGGATAGCAATATGAATACTAAAATATGTTTTTATAAAACATTTCAAGAAGTTGAAATGACTGGTTTGAGAGAAGAAATTGTGCATTAGTTGGAGTTGAGGCATGATGTTGTAACTAATATATTATACACTCAGACAATGCCAACTGGAACGTTTTAGTTTTATTTGATATCTGTGATGTGTAATGATTATTTGTTGGCTGAAATAAATAAAAATATGAATGCTATATGGCCATTATGTCTGTGAAGATTCTCAGTCATCCAGGTGAGTTTATGTGGAAGTTGAGTCATGGCAACCGGACTTCTTTTCTTGAGAGACTGAAATGTTTTGCTGCTCATCCAAACAGCTTCGTCAGTCCCCCCTTAATGGCCATTATTTACCCCTTTAAAACATAAAGAGGCAAACATTTAAAAAGAATGTTGTACACATCAACAGCCAGCAGTACTTAGGTACTGTATTAGGAAACAACTGTGATAAACATACCAAGTGAACCCTAAACATTACGAATGGCAGAAACATTGGGGAAGCAATGGGCCAGTCACCCTGGGCAGCACTGGCAAGCAGACTGGAACAGCAGATAGCCCGTGGAGGGTGGGAACTGTACCAACAGCATTGGACACAACACAGTAGAGAGAGTGAGCATGACTTTTGCATAGCAGTTGAAAGAATTAAAAAGGCAGAAATAGGGGCAGCAGATTAAACATTACATGCCTAGTACTAAAAGCAGAGTGTACCATTTTCTCTTGCTTATAGAGACTCCTGGGAAGCCCAGTAACGATAGGCTGACCTCATGCAAAATAAGTATTCTACAGGACCAAGGTCTAGGCATGAGTAGTGTGGACAATGTAACCTGTTTGAGATAATAATCTCTCTATGGGCACAGGTGGTGGACAAGACAGAAGTCCCTCTGACCTCTCCATACAGAGTTCTTCTTAGCCCAGTAAGACAAGGGACAAGTCTGCCTCGAATTGCAGGGCTTCTGCATGTGTGCATCTACCTGCCTTGTCCTTCTTCTGGTGGACAGGTCCCTACCACACCTGTCAAGACAGTGTTGTACAGTAAAAAGCTTGCTTTGGTGTTGCAGGGGTGAGGGACTTAAGGAGACTACTGCTGGTACTGCTGTTAGGGGTGCTATGAACATTGCTAGTTTCTTCTTGTTCTGTCCGAGGCCTCAGTGCTAGCTGGACCTTCTTCACTGGCTGCTGCTGCATCTGGTGGAAAGCTGGGTGGCATTCCCTGCCCTCCGTGGCTGGTTCATATTTATTGCCTATTGTTTAATTTGGGAGTCCAAGAGGGTTACTACAATGTATTCTACCTTCTTCCATAAGGAAGCAACCTTATAGTGGATCAGATCCCTTAGTTTCCGGGCCAAACTAAGACCTGAAGAATGTTGTTCTCTCTCTAGAGGAGTAAATGGAACCACAGATATTAGGAATAATATTTGGAACAATCAGCTTTGAATTCAGACACATTTGGAACTATCCGAATGTGTCGTTATTTGGTGAAATTCAACTATCTGTGAATACAAATATGTATCTCTGTTTCAGTTACATTTTAACACCTCTGCTTGGAGAGGTTAGGAATTGAAACTGATCTTATGTATTCAAAGTATACTTTCAGCCGTGATCCAGTTCCTTCTAGGAAGGTCTAAGAGTGCTTTCCTTCTAGTGTTTACTCATTGTCAAGCTTACTGAGTTGAGAAAGTTTTTTTAATCCATATAAGGTGACAGTAGAAACTTTCCCCTTGTACTATCTAGATCAGTGGTTCTCAACCTGTGGGTCCCCCGATGTTCCTGGACTGCAACTCCCAGAAGTCTTCATCACTAGCTGAGCTGGCCAGGATTTCTGGGAGTTGCAGTCCAGGAACATCTGGGGACCCACAGGTTGAGAACCACTGATCTAGATGTTTTGGATGTCAATCTTCAGGATTCCCGACCAATGCTGAAAGGAGGGGAGATTACCAGGCAAGGGAAGGCTAGAGCACCTATTCTTAACTGGTTGCATTTTGTTTGTTTGTTTGTTTGTTTTGTTGTTTTGGGGGCATGTCTAGAGATACAATATGAAAAAA
The DNA here is from genome assembly GCA_023846285.1 of Phrynocephalus versicolor. Taxonomy (NCBI): domain Eukaryota; kingdom Metazoa; phylum Chordata; class Lepidosauria; order Squamata; family Agamidae; genus Phrynocephalus; species Phrynocephalus versicolor. The sequence goes on from JAHTLZ010003399.1 coordinate 6,276,673, forward strand.
TATTAGGTAGAAGCAGGATTGTATACGTCACATAACGAACCTTATAAGGTGGTGTGTGAATAACTGTTTCCAGTCTGTACCCCTGCTTCAAATTTGCTAGGGCTTGAGTATATATTTCTATCTGAAACAGTGCAATATAATTTGCAATATGTGCAATGCATAAACTCAGTTTAAATTTGCTCCAAATCGATATGCTTTTTCGTCCAAAAGGGCTGGCTTGTGAAAACAGCCTACATGTCCCTGGATCAGTGCAAAATGCTTGAGCTAGAATCCTGTCAGGCATAGTTACAAAGATTATGGTGTGCTAAGTTTGAGATTTTCAGTGTTTTGCAAAGTGGTATCCTGTACCTTCTTTAGCAAACAGCAATCCTGTACAAAAGCAGATTTAGTGATCCAGCAGAACTAGTCTAGCAAACCATTTTTGTTTTACTATGATGGTGTTCAACAAGATTATGGCCTTAGTATGGCCTCTGCATTACTTCTCCGGGACTGGGAAGAGGTATCAAAAAGCTAGTGCTACTCTAAATTCATCTGTAAGAACATTGCTTCCAGATATCACATGTTCATTGTACTCCAGTGTTGACTCTAACAAAAGATGATGCAACAAATTATTGTCTGGGAAAGAAGCTTCACTTTGCAGAGTAGGGGAGGAGGCTAAGATCTTGCACCATGATTCCTGGGAGAGGAACTAGGAAAGATGACTCAGGAGTGTATGGCTGAAGGAGCATCTGCCCTGCCAGCTGTGTGGCCTTGGATAAAATGCACAGTCCCAGACCAACACCAAAAAAACAGAGTGGAAAACCACTCCTAAGTACTTAATATATACAAAACACATTGAAGGTAATCATAAATGACAAATGACATGAGGGCATGTTGTTGCTAGTGTCATTACTGCCAAGAAGTGTACTTTTTTCCACATAATTATGCTGCCCATACATCAAGGTGTATCTCTGTTAAAAATAAGTGACTTTACTATACCTCCTCTATACATTAGAGTTTTTAGAATGTACTCAGTTGATGGAGTGATCTGGCCAAGGCATAATCCAGCAAAGATTTGTGTGATTAGCCTTGCTCATTTTGCAAGACATTGCTCATTAACCAAAATAATTTTTTCATAAAAATATTGCTCGTCTTGCGAAATACTCAAAGACCAAGGCACTCGTATTGCCTTCTGTCCAAAGACAGGACTCAAAGCAGCACACAGTAATATCTAGAAAATGAAGAATAGAACTGAAGTCTTAAAAAGCCCAACTGTTTTTAAAGAAATAAATTAAAAGCTCAATTTAAGATACAGTCCATGAAAAAACTGCTTGAAAATATTTCTTTCTTTCCCCTCCCAAACTCTAGTTCCTGAAATCCCATGTAACTATCTGTGCTGTCACTGTTTCTGCAGTGAGTTCTGCAGCTGGAAACTACATTGGATGCATCAGTCCAGAGAGATTTAATCAAACAGAACATCATTTGCAGAAGAAGGCTTTATTTTTTTCTTTTGTTATCCATTTTTAGCCATTGCTAAGTCTAGTAGAAAAGAGTAAAATTAGTAGTCTAAATAAAAACAAATTCTAGTGGAATGCATTTTTGAAGACATATATTTAGAAATTCTGTAAAATGCACTGCACAGATTCACAACTTTACTTGAAACTTATGTATCTATGGGCGATAGTACATAAAGAGTGGAATCAAACTAAATATAACATGGGCTTGCTGAAGTTGTTATATTAGAAAAGTATTTCTATAGAACAATTCTAGTACAGTGGTACCTCGGTTTACAAGTACCTTGGTTTGCAAGTGTGTCTTTACAAGTGTGGTTTGTGACCAATGCCTTGCTGGCCTGGCTCACTTCCTCCTCCTCCTCCTCCTCCTCCTCCTGCTGCTGCTGACTGGAGGTGGCCTCTGGGGCTCGGTGCAGGCCCAGCGATGCCTCAAATAGGCATCTGGGAAGTTTGATGGGCCCGTGCCAGGCTTAGTGTTGACGAGACGTGACCTCCAGTGACATCTGGAGCTCACCCTGTGTCTCCAGAGTTTGCTCCAGGACTGGAACCACCCATTTGCGGCTTCTGGAGCTTACCCCAGGCCTGGTGTTGCTTGTCTATGGCCTCCACTGTGCACCCCAAGCAGCACTGGACTCAGGGCAAGCCTCAGAGGCCACTGCAGCTCTGGCCCAAAGCAAATTTCTCCATATGAAATAATCAAAATTGGGTTTCATTTTTATTGGAGTATGCCTACCTGCTTCTTATCCATGTTTATGACTGCTATAGTTTCCTATGTACTTACATATGTAATACATGCAATTAATTATGTTAACCTCTTGCTCAGGATAGTTTATATTATGTTTACGCATTCCTTCCTCCTTGCAAAAGCAGAACATCTCAAAGTTGTTAAACCTGATCATATTAAAATAACGGATTGTGAGGACAAGATTAGGAGTTTCCATGAGTTTTAAATTTCCAGTCCACCTTAACAGCAATCTGTCTTTAACACATTCTGTCTTTTCCCATGCACTAACAGAGGCACAAGGAACTAGTCTGAGAATCTGGTACTGTATTCTGCATAATCTTCTTTCCTTTTCGGTAACAAATAAGCCATTATATTCAATTAGACTCACAGCAGGTGAAAACCCCAATTAGTGTATCCATTCTCATGGCTTTTCCCCCATCTTACACCCACACACTACATTGTTGTTGTTTTTTAAATAACAGTCATAGGGAAAGTTGAGTCATTTCTCAATTTAAAAGCAGATTAACTCTTTGATCTCCACATAGAAATGTTGCTGGCTGCTCACTGAAAAAGATACAAATGGAGAGGAATTGTTCCTTTGGTTTTCACAACAGAGGATAGGAAGTTCATATTATAAAATTTCTTACTTCACATTAAAACCAAGTCATGTCAATTGCAGCCTAAAATGACAAAATAACTGCTTTCCTGTATTGGACACATGCTTACCAGAGAATGACATTCATTAACAAATACAATTGTTTAACAAAAAGGATATATATATATATCAGAACACTGTGTGCATATGTACTGTCTAGACCCGTATCTATACAGTATGTTGCCATTTACTTCTCAGTGGTGAGTGAGAATATCACATCATGAGACAGAACCCACTAAACTATTCCATTTCATACACCTTGCATGTGTTATATATGTCTCTGGATTTTAAATGTTTCTTGTACTGTCTGACAAATATGGATGTTTCACCCCTTTTTCTTTCTTTCATTTAGTACTTTAGTAAATGTGACTTTCTTTCATTTAGTACTTTAGTACTAAATGCGACTTAGGGTTTATTAGGAAGTGCTCAACTAGCTTTATAGCCCTACTGAATTATCTGTTGCAGAGAGAGAGAGAGAGAGAGAAAGAGAGAGGGAGGGAGGGAGGGAGCGAGGGAGAGGTGGGGGTTATGTATACTATGCCATCTATATGTCAAAATATAAGCAAACTTTAAACTTGTGAATTTGTACCATCTGGCATTTCAAATGGCAAAAAGATTACAGCAAGATTTGCTATTTTTGATACCTCTGACACTACCCAGGCATTTTGACTTTAATTTCTCGAGTTCTGAATTGAATGCGTGACAAACTAGTTTATTTAGTGACATTCTGAGCTACACATAGTAACAGAACAGCTGCCCATGGTACTTATTTTATAATTTCATGGAATAAACCTCAGTCCAATAATTTCTGTTGACAGTTATGACTATTGTGCTAAGCTAAAATATTAAAGATTCTCCCAAACAAAGATTTTATTGTGCAATTGTGCTGTTTCATTCCATGAATTTTCACAAAGTTCATATATCATCAACTTCTTTTTGCAGTGCTCCCATGTTTTCCTACTGTGTAATTTTAAATACCAGGGTTTGAGGGGGGGGGGACACTGTTGAGGAGGAAAAGACAGAAGAACCTTTTGACTGCTATATTTTTTAGTACTAGTGGTAGGAATTATTTGTCTGAAAGATGCTACACCATTTAACTTAACAAGCAGGGACTTGGAGCACCAGTTTGCCACTTGAGAAAATTCTGGGCACTATATGCTAGTATTGCACATGGTTAGAACTCAAAGCTATTATAATTGTGCACCATCAAGTCAATTCTAACTTGGTGATCCTTTCTGAGATTTTCTAAATCTAGAATATTCAAAAGTTATTTACAGTTCCCTTCTTGTGGGAGCATTCTGGGACTGTGCAGCTTTCCCAAGGCTACCCCGGGTGGCTATTATGAAAAAGAAATAGAGGGGAAACTCCAATTCTTAGATGTCATGGTCATACGCAAACCAACCTCCAATTAGGACACAAGGTCTACAGAAAAAAACCCCACACATACAGAGATTGGTACCTACATAAAAATTTCAACCACCACCCATGACAAAAAGAAGCATTATCAAGGCACTTGTTGACCGTGCAAACCGAAACTTTGAAGCTGAATTCCTCAACACTGAACTCAGCCACCTGATTTGGGCCCAGCAGGCAAATGGCTATTTCAAGAATGAAATAAAAGAGCCATCAAACTGAAAAAAACAACACCACGCTGAAGAAGAAAAACAGGCTCCAACAAACAAAGTATTTCTGCCATACATAAAAGGAGCCATGGACTGCATGGATAAAATGTTGAAAAAACGCAACCTACAAACAGTATTTAGACCCTCCACAAAAATACAACAGATGTTACCATCAGCAAAGAACAAAAGGAACCCACTTACCACTGCAGGAGTACACTGGATACCTTGTAGTTGTGGCCAGGTATATATTGGGACCACAAACCGCAACATCCAGAACATGAAAGACACTGCAAGCTAAAACAGCCTGAAAAATCAGCAGTAGCTGAAACAAACTGGACATGAAATCCTCTTCCAGGACACAGAGGTACTGGACAACACTACCAATCACTATGTCAGACTATACAGGGAAGCCATTGAAATCCACAAACATAAGCACAGTTTCAACAAAAAAGAAGAAAGTCTAAAAATCAACAAAGCCTGGCTTCCAGTACTAAAGGCTGCAGAGTGCAAAAAGGTAAAAAAAGCCACAAGCAAAGGTGGTCAGTCCACACTAATGACACCCATTAACTACATATTAGGATCGTTGCTACCCCTGATTACGTTGAAAATTCTTTAATCCCTCCATCACAATACAATGACTAACACGTATTGTCCTTCATAAGACAAGCTTCCTCTTTCCCACAACTTAAAAAAATCCCCAGTCTCAGTCACTCTATACCCCAGACCACAGAGAGAAACTCCTTGTTCCCTGAGCTCCTTGCCCTCTGAAGATGCCAGCCATAGAGTCTGGCAAAACGACAGGAAGAAAAACTTCCAGAATACAGCCAAACAGCCCGAAAAACTCAGAACTATTAACAGATCCCGGATGTGAAAGCCTTCAAGAATACAACTTATTGCATGTTATTTGTTATTTCAATATAAAGTCAAGGAATTTGCCAGTGTCAACTTACTAATTAGCCAGCTGATGAAAATGTCCACTTCAATGGACTATTTTTTTCCTTACTGATATATTGCATTTTGACATATGTATAACACAAAAATATTGCAATGGTCTAACAATTATGGCTAACTACAACACAAACGTTAAATGCAGGTGCTGAAGTGGAGTTCTTACACTGGTATTTTCGTTTAGTGAGACTAAGCTCAAGAATAAGTTGTCAAATTAATTCAGAGATTGAATAGGAGGCTTTTTGTATGTAATATAGTATGCCAGTTATGACATTTCAATATATACTAGATTGCAGAGATAGATTTTGTGTCGTTGAGACTGAGACACTTGAATGAAACTGAAATTATGCAGGCTGATGTCAGCAATGAGGTCTCATTTTATGTTCTCTTCAAATAAGGGTTTTTGCTGTATACTACAGATGCTTCCTTAACATTTTAATTGGGACACCTTTTTAATGTTGTGCATGTAAATTTGGAGAATGTAGTATATTATTTTTTCTACAGCTATCAGGAAATGTCATGCCTTTTAACTTGCAGTTACATAAAATAATGATTATGTGCCAACAAATTAATTCTCACATATGATGCTCCTTTTCACAATTTTCTAGGCATAAAGTACAGTACCTGGAAGTACTTTACCAGTGCCCCTTTCTGGGGTCTCTCTGGGACTTTGCATCTTGTTCAAGACTAAGCAGGATGAGTGTTCCGGAAGCAGACCAGGGAATTAAATTCCCAACCTCTGATTTTGGAGCTGGATGCCTTGAGTTAACCAGCAAGCGGCATATGAGTTGTATGGCAAAACACCAATAAGGAAGGGGATGAAAATTTAAAACTAACAAGAATCAAGGATGCACTAAGGAAGGAGAGAAATGAGAAAACAAAGATGTAACATCTCAACAACTCAACATATCCAGGATCAACAAATTTGCCCCTAATTTGTATCTTCTAGGCTTGTTGGTCTGTGTGTGAGATGTTGGAAGAATAGTAGCTGCCATTTTGCGGATAGGAAAGAGTCCCAGAGAGTTAAATAAAAGAGTATCTTGAAATTGAGGAACATTGGCAAGGCTGTCTGCAAACTGACAATTTCCCCTTGAATTTCACTTTCAGCCTCATCACTCTTGATCTGTGCCAAAAAAGATTTGAATTGCTATACTATCCATAAGTGTGAAAGTTAATATTTTATGCATTTTTTTAAAAAAAATCATTCTAACTACCCCAATCCACTTGGGCATTAGGAACAAGCAAGTTAGTTTTGAAAAGCCAGACCTAACCAAAAACCCCTTTTCATTATTTTGCAGATACATAACCATATCTTCAAATACATACTTCAAATGCAAAATCAACCAGTACATGAAAATTTGATTAAGATAGTCATCGGTAATATGCTGAATTCACATTCTCTTATATCTTATATTTACACAGAACCTGTTCATGTCAGTTTTTACTCTTTCAATTTTTCTCATTTTTGTTGGAAAGTGCATTTTAAAAGGTATAAATGCAAAGAAATTCCATGGCCTTTAGAAACCATATTATTTCTGACTTCACTTTGTCAGTATGATCCTGCTTTGTAATTACTTTCTATATGTAGATAAATGCAAACACACACCACCATAACAAAAGCTTGCAGAAAATCTGTATGGAATTATGGTATCATCCCCATGGTTTTTTTTTTTTTCACTTTAGGAAACTGTGGAAATTAGATACATGTGTACTAGTACCAAGGTAGTTTCTTGAGCATATGGACAGTAGAAGCATTAAATTAATGCTCTATTTGAGTCATTTTGGGTGAATGCAGTTAGCATTCAGTTCCTGGGTATGTAAGAGTTTCAGCTGTAAATAAAGGGGAATTTTATGGAGATATGGAAGTATGAGCTTGCTTTTCAGATAAGACAATGTTAGTTTCAATTTTATAAGGATCCACGGCTACATACTGTAGTTATTTGTAACTGTTAGGGCTATATTTTCAGTCACCTGATTCATCATTAATTGCCAGTTTTGGCAAAGAAAAACAGAATTTGGCTTTCCTGATAGCACAGTACTCCAGAAAGGAGTAATTAGTGATGATGACTTAGATAGCTGGTCTCAGTGTTCCTCATGACAGAAGATCCATCCTGTGTAGCTTTGCGGAAGATGCACATTTAAGAGTGGAAAAAAGGAATGGTAAAACACTTCTGAGTACTCGCTACCTAGAAAACCTTGAAAAGGTTGTTCCCTGCTGGAATACGGAAGGGGGCAAATTGTTGTTGTTGTGTTGTTGTTGTTGTTGTTGTTGTTGTTGTTGTTGTTGTTGTTGTTGTTTTTATAGTTTGGAGAATATTTCTTTCCATTATAAGATTGTTACCTTCAAATGAAATAACCATATTTTGTAGGACTCTTGCAAATATGAATAAAGAACATCTTGTTGATGGTATGGCTTGCTTTCATACAGAAGAGAATGGCAATTGTATTTGACAGTCATTTCCATTCTGCTTCTGTGCTTAAAATATGTGTGTGACCACACAGTTGAGAAGCCACTAAAGTAATGTATATGCTACAAAAATTGCTCATGCACATAGATACCCCCAGCTCTCAAAAGAAAAGCTTTTAATAGGTAAGCAGACAGATAAACGTTTTACACCAGGATGTTATACACTTTTTTCTTATGCATGACTTTTTTTTTAAAAAAAACTTTTTTTAGAATTGGTCTTTTAGATAGGATGATATGTTTCATTTTTAAAGAAAACATGGTTGTGTTTTTAATTCTAATTTTAATTCTATCCACTTTAATAACTTGTGAGAGCCTTTGGGGCCTTACATTGTCAGGAAGGTGGAAAAGGTGTCGCCCAGAGACCTCTTGGTAGTGGGGCGTCTAAAAAAAATCTCGTAAATAAATAAAATAAATAAACAAATAAAAAGAAATGAAATAAGTAAGAAATTAAACAAGTAAACTAAATGATCAGACTTTTCAGACCAATGAGAAATATATGACAATTACCTGAAAAATGAATATTCATAAAAAACAAATTCATGAAGATACCTAATATGTTGGTACATATATACTGTATTATGCATGGAGCAATACCAATCTGATCACGAATAAAACTGGGTAGAGGTCGATACTAACATGTACTTACTGATGAAATGTGCAGGAATGATTATTGAGTTCTAATAGCACTGTTTGCTAGAATCTATATTTTATATAGATTTTATATTTAGTATATGATTTTATATTAAATAGATTTTATTTCAATAACATCTTATATTTTATTTATATAATCAGTTATTAAGATATATCACATGCCAACCACCCTCAGTGTTTGCACACAATACAAAGAATGGTTGCAGTCTCTTAAGGACAAATTGAAGCTTCTCCTTCTGCCATTTTAAATTCCTGATCGGGTTTATCAGAATTCATTTTTAGATGAACAATACTGATACCTATGCATCTGAATGGCAAAATAGCAGGTTATACAGTGGGTGAGTCCATTGTATGGAATGCTTAGAGAAAACATTGAGATAAGGTTTCAATGAATATGATTATAATATTTAATTGGTGGTGGATCCTGTGCCTGAGAAACTCAAGAGAAAAGACAGCTCTCTAATATTTCAGCAAGAATTTCCCACACTTACAGTGAAGGAAACATGAGAACAAAAAGGAAGGGAAGAATTCTAATGTGGAAAAACAGCAAGATGGAAATCAAGTTTGCAAAGATTAGAAAGTGAACTAAGTAAATGGAAAGCTTCTGGAATACAGGAACAACGAAGTGCTCTGATTGCATCAAAACAGATTAATACAATTACAGTATTCTTTCCCTAAAGCACTCCACAAGTGAGCCATATATGTCCTTGTAGCTATGTTTTGTATAGCCTGAACCTGAAAATCTAGTGAGAAATATAGTTATTTCAGCATACATTCCCCTCTCAGTATACATGAGACAGCAGATGTCTAGTTCAATCTTTTCCATAAGTGGAGATGCAGAAAAATTGCAGTGGGAGTATGCTGCAGACCTCCAAGTGTGCTTAACATTGGTTGATATCTGGAAGTTGAGTCATGGCACCTGGACATCTTTTCTTGTGCGATCGAGACATTTCACTACTCAGTCTGTGGAAGGTTAGTGGTAAGGCCTCCAATTTATAGTTCACCTTGCTTTTACATCACCCTGGACTGAATAGGTTCATTAGGTGGACAATGGCCTGAAAAGTGCTTCTGATTTGTCTGGGGATTGATGAAACCTCCACACCTCCACCAGCAGGGCCACAGCTAACGACCCATACTTAATAGGTGCTGGGAAGGGTTGCATAGGTGGGACGTTCATGCACCCCAGGCCATTGTCCACCTATGAGCCTAATCAGGCCATGCACACACATCATCTTCCTAGGCTGTTGGACATGGCTCCAAAGAATCCCACAGCAACTGAATGAGCTCCTCACTAGATTGCAGCTGTTTTGCCCATGGATAAATAGAGAGAGATTTAACTGACAAAGGAGATCATAGACTCATAGAATCATAGAGTTGGAAGAGACCTCAACGGCCATCCAGTCCAACTCCCTGCCATGCAGGAACGCTCATCACAGGACTCCCGGAAAATGGCCATCCAGCCTCTGCTTAAAAACCTCCAAAGAAGGAGACTCCACCACCCTCCGTGGCAGCATATCCCATTGCCAAACTGCTCTAACCGCAATGAAGTTCTTCTGAATGTACATAGTGGTGTAATTAGCAATTCTGCCACCCCAGTTATGCCTTGCTCGAATGTAAAATGTACAGTATTAAGAAACCTGCAGACATAATCTCAGAATCTCTTATCATTATTCAGTTGTTAACTGCCTAGTTCTTTCCAACGGGCTTAGATGGGAATGCCCCTTTCCTGTCATCATATTCCCCTCATGGACAGTGATGTGTGCATAGAGGAGATGTTCCTGCTTGGGTATAGGCTCTTTTTACTTCTGTGGAGAGCTTACACATGAGCAAAAACCTCTCCTTTCCTGACACATTGTTTTCCACATGAAGAATGCAATGACTGAGATAAGAGGTGTTCTTCAATAAGGAAGCAGGAAGGAATCATAAAAATTGAATAGGGCTGATACTTCATGTCCATCTCATTGCTGTTTGCAGTCCCGCTGGGGACCGGTACGAAGAACTCTAATCACACGTCCATTCAGGGACAAAGGGAGTTCGTCCCGACTACGCCCCCTGAACTGTGATCTAAGCAGGATGAGAGATTCTCCTTTGTGGCCTCGGGAATCTCCTCATCTCGCTTCTCGTTCTGATACGAGTGCCTGTGAGGTAAGGCTCATCATGCAACATGCCATTCTCCATCTAGTGGCAGGAGTGCGAAGTGCCATTCGCCAGTACATTCCCTATGGAGTCAGCAATGCAGTATAGAGAGATTAAAAGACAAATGCCTCAAAATTAGCTCTGTAATGCATTGAAGGCGGGCCTTTGGAGAATCAAAACATCGAAAAATGGAATGTTGGGCCAAAAAATGAATGGAGAAGAAAGGCATGGAATTGCACATCTCATCACAGAACAAGGACGTGCGGAAACAGTCATGCCAGTATTATCCATCACGCCCATGCGTACACAGGAACAGGGACAGAACTGCAAGAAGACCACGTGACCACAACTGACATCAACAGGCAACAAACTTCCTCCCGGGATGAGAGTGGACGTGAAGTTACCGTCTAGGACTCCCATCTTTCTGGGAGAACCAGTCATCTATGAGCATTTGGGGAAAGAATATGGTTATTCCTCACCATCCTAAAGAGAAATAAAAGTGAGGTGCTACAGGAGTTTGTCCTCAGCATGGTGTTGTCCAACTTCTTTATAAATGTCTTGAATGAATGGATAGATGGGATGCTTACTAAATCTGTGGTAAGGGCCAAATTGAGAGGGGCAGCTGACAGCCCAGAAGAGAGAGTCAGTGGCAAAAGTAGAAGGACTAGAACATTCAGCACTTTCCAAGCAAGTTCTATGTCATTCTTTTCCAGGGTCCATCGATTCCAGCAAAACAGCTTTAATATTTATGCTACTGGAAAAGAGAACTTATGGTGAGCTCTAAACACTAAATTAGTCCTGCAATACTTTACAGTAACATTCCTCTCCTGAAGTGCTGAGACTGACGACCACTGATAAAACTATTCCTAATGATTACAAATCGGAGTCACAAAACTATTAATCCCCTTATTCTAATGTCTTCTTTATAGGGATAGAACAAAAGATAGGTGGAAGTTTTTGTGTGGTGGCATGCAAGTAAAAAAAAAGTTAAAGGTTGAATACAGAGAAGCAGAAACAGGTTTCCATGGATTTACTCTAGAATAACTTATCTATGGTTGAAAAAAAATTCTTTGCAAAAACAGAACTTTAAATTGTAGAAAGCACATAAAATAGCTGAGAGGATTACTCCATTGACCATACCACACAATTTATGTTAAACTGAATATAACCGAATTCGAATTAAACCTCAGAGACAAGCTGAATGCATGGAAGCCCACTGCGGAATCATATGTTTTGAACAGTGCAAAAATCTTTTTTTATTCAGCTGTCAGAATCATTTTAAATTTGTTTCAATGGGTTGGAAATGGCTTTTGTCTGCTTTCCCCCCCAGTGTGATCACCTAATCCGATGCAAACAAGTGCTTTTGGGGAATTTTGGTTTCCTTAACCAAAAAACACAAAGTTATTTAAAAAACACAGTTTTGAGGGAACACGCTATCGCTAGAGCACTTAGGAGAGCAATACAAGAAGAGAGATGCAAATTGCTTGTTGGCGTCTGCAAACTCCTGTCATCTGGATGGCTCTGGTAATTTTATCTAGGGGCACCCACAGATGCAGATCTCAGCGGATCAAACTACATTTCCCCCACTGTATAGCTGGACGCTGAGATGAGAAATAGACATTACAGATAACATTCTTACAGATGCAAGAATATTACTATGACTGGGGCAGTCTTTCACATTTGGAAAATCAGAATGCCACACTTACCTCCAGAAGGCTAATCACCAAATAAAGAAAGCTAATGTATAAAGTTCTAGAAATATTTGTACACTCCTCAAAATTGGAGAAGCTCCTGCTGTGACATTCAGACACATTCTTTAGTTCAGGGTTTCTTCTTCTAATCATTGGTTATCTCTATAGTCTGTTTCTAGCTTGACAAAGGCAGAATGTCTTTGTTATAAGCATATCCCCAGCCAGCCACAGGCAAATACTGATAGACATATAGTGCCATGCCAAATTCGAGAGATGAACCAATATTTTTCCAAGCAGATGAAGGCCACACAATGGAAGCCCTTCTTTTAATTATGGAAACCACAGAAGCACATCTTTTCATTATGTAAATGATGTTGTGCTATTTATTACTATATTTTATGTTTCTGGAATTTCTGTTCAGATCTCCTTGTACTGTTAGTAAATACATGCATGCATAATATGCTTTAAATGCGACCAGCAATTTTTAGTCAATTAACAAATTAAAACAATTTTGATGGGGGGAAGGATGAGTGATCACTAAAACTAGTAAAAGGTTACTGATTCTAAAAGACCCGTGCATAGTTGAGACTATAGAAGGGTGTACTGGAGACTAGCAGGCGAGCAGTGAATAAAAACCATTCAAGAGACTTTCTGAAGAACACAATTAGAGAAAATAAAAAGTTGTTTATATACAAGACATTAAATGCTGATTTTAATGAAATTAAATAAATTTATCATTTAATAGATTTGTCTTAGTTTTAGCAGACGTGTATTTTGTTATTTTTTTCATGTAATACAAACTGCATGAGAAAATGCTTTATTTGCAAACAAAAGCACAACAAAACATTTCCCCTTGCCCTGAATGCTAATGATGGAAGACTGTTGCCATGGTGATGCTAATTTTAACACAGTTGCCCATGGACTTCATATGAACTGCCTGTTTTAACTCCAGCAAATGTCATTCATGAAATGAAAACCCATTAATGATTCGCAAGGGCACAATGTTCCACTTTAATTAAAATAATAAGGAACTCAGATGCACAAAGTACAGGTCTGTAGACTGATACAAAGCCAGCACTGTCAGGAGTAATTACCAATGGCAGGGATTTTTTCCCCTCTTTCTTTTTCTCTTTTTCTTTTTCTTGCCTTTTTTAAGGAAACATCAAAATATTAGAATCTTCCAGAAAAGCATACAGCATATGAAACTGCAAGACATTCTGAGCCAGGATTCCTATATCTCTATACCAATTTTTGTAAAGAAGTGTAACTCTGGATATCTAAGTAGCTTAGGTCTCTGACTGCTGAGACCAAGGTTAGGAGCTTAATTCCTGCCTCTGCATCCTTGAGAGAAGCTCCTGCACCTGATTTACATGACGTTTGAAAATAATATATCATTCAGGCATATTAGGTGGAATCCTGTTGGTATATGTTATGCTGTGCAATTCCACTGATGTCATCAGCTACACTCATTTCAGGGGAAAGCTTCCATTCTCCATCTAAGGGGGTTCTGGACATTTCTAGGTATCCCCATCATCCTAGGGAGTCTTGAGAAGTCGTGGAATAATTTAAAGCTTGAAAATCACTGCTGTGAGGTATTTTCCCTTGTGTTTATATGGTAGCTTGACATCAGCCAGCACTTTCTTGAATTTAAATCATTTCCTCTCTTGTTCCACAGGTCCTAAAGGATTTTGAGATTAAAACAGATCTCTAGGGATGCCCAGAACCTGGTGATGATTAAATGAGAAACTTTTAATTTCACCTAAATGATTGCAGCCTAGCTGCAGCCGATGAAGATACCAGAGCTGCATTGGATGACTTATGTCCGCCAGGTGTGACACCAGCCTCCTAAAACACCTCACCCAGTTACATCACATTGAAGCAACAATCAATCAGATAGGAAAGAAATTTAGAATGTGGGTACTGATAGTTTAATTGCTAGATAAGGCTTAACTAGGGAAGCATTTAAATAGGATTGATTTTAGAGAACCCTGATTATATAGAACTAACTAGAGGTGGGCACGAAACAGAAAACCGATGGTCCAGTTCATTCTATTTCGCCCCCTAGTTTGTTTTGTTTAATTTTGTAAGAATTTTTAGAGCAAAAATTCGTGCAAATTGAACCCAAACGAACTGGTTCGGCTTACCTGGCTGGCAGTGGCAGTGACGGTGGTAATCCTGGTGGTGGGGGTGCCTAGGGTCTCGCCAGGATGCTCCTAGGCCCCCACCATGGTAGCCGGGATTGTCACCGCTGGGATCACCGCCACCACTGGGGGACCACTGCCACTGCCACTGCCAGGAGACCACCACTGCTGCCACAGCCGGGGAAACACTGCTGCTGCCTCCACTGGGGGACCACTGCCAAGGAGGCTTTTCATTGGTACTGGCCAATCTGGGATCTGGGTGGCAGAAAGTAATCCAGACAGCTAAAGCATTTCCTACAGATCTGCTCAATCTGTTTGTGAACCTTATATGAAGAGATCTGACACAGTTGCAGCTCCTCTTGTAATACTTCTCCTTCAGCATCATACACCAGTATATTAGTAGCAGAGAAGATAGATTTTCATCTGAACAGGTACTCTTAAGTAACAGCCACACAATTCTGAGGTTTGTCCAAACTAGAGATGTGAAGCCCCCCCCCAAAAAAAAAAACTGGAAAAATTTGGGGGGAAAGGTTTTTTTTCCCCATTTCCCCCTGAAGCCTCTTGGTTTTTTCCTCATGAAAAATTGGAAAAAATAGAAAAAATAGAAAAAAATGATTATGGAATGTTTTATTTTAGCATGATGAATAAAATATTTTAAGACAGGGTGTTCAAATATTTTCCAAATCATTTCTTAAAAATATGCATAGTATCAGATTATTCTAATTTCTGTGCACTGAAGACAAGCAAGTCCTAGGTTACAAACTCTCCAATGCAAGAACAAAATTCATTTGTTCCTTTAAGAGGTGCTGCTACTGTCGCAAGAAAAATAAAAAGGATTCACTTTTGTTTTTACATGTGGGTGGGTACATATAAAACATATCTTCCAATTCTTCCCATATGCAGGCAAAATGTCTTTGTCAGGAATCTTACAGATTTATGTGAAGATTATGGCATAAGCTTTCTTGAACAGCAGATATAGTCAGTGGAAATTCAAGGAAACACTGAAATGTAAGTTGTCTCTGCGACACAGAGTGCCTTGGACCAGCTGCAGTTGATATGCCAACTCCAAGTTAAAGACAAGTTAAAGATTCAAAGTGAAAAGGTGGAACTGGTTGATAAATGTAAGTATCTTGAAATTTTGTTAAATGAACATTGCGATCACGGCCCAGACATGACAGTCAGAACAAATATGGCTGGGAGCACCTTTTAAAAGATGAAGAATGTAATATACAATAAATGCAATATGCAATAAAAACTTAATGATGAATTTGATGATGCATATTGTACAGTTCCATGAGCTCTCAGTTCTACTAGAATTATGAACTTTAAAATATGGAACAACAGAAAATATTGATGCATTTGAAATGCAGATATATCTCAGGATGCAATGATTTTTGGGGGGGACGGAGAGCATGACCAGTGAAGAAATAATAATGAAGGGTGGCCCACGACCAGGATGGCATGAGGTCAAAGTGAACTATAAAATGGAGGACTCACAACTAGCTTTCCTCAGACTGACAAAGCTGTTTGGATGAGCAGTGAAACGTTTCAACTTCTTAAGCAAAGAACTCCAGTTGCTATATATGTCTCAGCTTCCAGATAAACTCACCTGGATGACTGAGAATCTTCATACACATAGTACTTTAGTTGTACTTGTTTTCCATTCTTGTATCTTCCATTTCTTAATGGCATTTTCTTTTAAAAATATTTGCATACTTATTGTTCTTAAGTTTTAGTATTGCCTTTTACTGATGCAAGACACTTCTTGATTCAGTGTTCTTAGCTTTAAATATTGTCTTTTATTGACGTTCCCCACTATTGTATTCTTATTGTTTTCAATTTTCAATATTGGATCAGTGCTGAAAACCACTTTGGGTCCTTTTCAAGGAGAAAGACAGTGTAAAAATATTTTAAATAAAAATATATTTATTAACTTATTATTGGTTATATTTAGATTTCAGTTCTCCTGCAAACTAACTAGGGAATTGCTCCTAAGACTGTTTGAATGATGGTAAAAGAGAGGAGTTGAATAAATGAATTAATAGTGCATTTTTGAGTTACTGATATACTCTGTGGATGAGAACATACACTGAAATTAAGATAATTACATGATACAGAGTAATCTCACACCTGGATAGTACTGATTTGTAATGTTGTTCCTGTGGCTCACCCTGCCCTTTTGGCCCTGTTATCCAACAAATGGCCTGTTGAACGAAGAGCCACACAAAACCAATAAAAATACGTAGCTAAAAGCTAATAAAAGCAGTACATGCAGGGACACCACTCTTAAACATTTATTATCAGATTGTTCCTGCTAGGCAGGCTATAGTACTGAAACTACACGTTCCAAAGAAGAAATACCTCAGGATTTTCTGCAAGTCAAATCAGCTGCTCACTATGGGGGACAGTAATGAGCCCTGTGGTAATGAGTCCTGTGGAACCCCATGATGTAAAATGCCATGGGGCAGAGCTGCTTTCCCCCAGCATCATCTTCTGGACATGGTCAGCCAGGAAGGAGCGGAACCACCGCAAAGCACCAACCATCCTCCAGGCACCAATGCTGATGACGTTTCAGCACCAGGAAAAACCTTCCTGTTTCAGAAGTTTTTTTTAACTGACATAACATAGATGGCAATTTTAGTGTATTGTATTTAAATGTTTTTATTGTTTTTAATTGTTCACTGATTTTAATGTTTTAATTGTTTTAACTATACATTTTAATTGTAAGTTGCCCAGAGACCTTTTGGTAATGGGCGGCATATAAGTTGTATAAATAAATAAATAAATATTGGTATACTTGTGCTTATGGGAAAGTGATGATGGCGTAGGGATGTTTTCTTCATTAGAGTACACTGAATTCTGTCCTGCAACTTTTCCTACTCCCATATGTAAAGAAATAATGGGGAGAAATGCAACATTACCTATACATAAAGTGGACTACTAATGAGATCATCTAGTGATAACTTACTTAAGTTTCATTGATTTCAGTTGATTGGTGTACACCGGGGGTCTGCAACCCGTGGCTCCGGAGCCGCATGCGGCTCTTTGGAACATTTGCTGCGGCTCCGGGAGGGTTTAGAAATTTCAATACAAAGGTGCCGAATCTCGCGAGGACAGCCCATCCCACAAGGCGGTGCGAAGCCAAGCGCGGCCACACTCTCAGTGCGCTCCCTCTTCTTCAGAGCAAGAGAGAGAGGGGGGAGGCGTGGTGGAAAGTGCCCGCTGAACGGCAGCCTTTTTTCTTTTTTTTTTAACTTCAAGAAAACCTCCCAGATCTGGATTGTTGCCTCCCCACCCACCCCCGAGAAAAAAAGACGGGAGGAGAAAACCCTCCTTCCTTCCTTCCCCCCTTCCCCTTCCTTTCTTGCTTGGGTGTTTGGTGGGAAGGGGAAGAAGCGACGTGTGTGTGTGTGTGTGTGTGTGTGTGTGTGTGT
>JAHTLZ010003399.1:6294644-6350611 GCA_023846285.1 Phrynocephalus versicolor
TGTGTGTGTGTGCAACGTGGAGGAAGAGAAACCCTCCTTCCTTCCCCCCTTCCCCTTCCTTTCTTGCTTGGGTGTTTGGTGGGAAGGGGAAGAAGCAACGTGTGTGTGTGTGTGTGTGTTGTGTGTGTGTTGTGTGTGTGTGCAACGTGGAGGAAGAGAAACCCTCCTTCCTTCCCCCCTTCCCCTTCCTTTCTTGCTTGGGTGTTTGGTGGGAGGGGGAAGAAGCAACGTGTGTGTGTGTGTGTGTGTGTGTGGTGGGGGGCAGCGTTTAGACAGGACAGTTCAACGTGGAGGAAGAGAAAACCCTCCTTCCTTCCCCCCTTCCCCTTCCAAGCACTGCACATGTGCAGTTGGCATCTCTCTCTCTCTCTCCTTTTGCTTCACTACAGCCCCTCCCCCCCCAAAAAAACCTACAGCTTTGCACTAACTTGCCAGGATGAAGCTCCAAAAACGCGGGGGAGCGGGCGCACGCGCGACGTGTCTCCGCGAGAGAGAGAGAGAGAGAGAGAGAGATTAGAAATTCCCCTCCTCTCCCTCCTGTACTATTTTTGGAAGATTATTAAAAACTGCCCCCCCCCAAAAAAAGTGGAAGCGGTGGACGCACTCAGGCTGCGCTTCCCTCCTCCATGGAGGATGGGGGCGAGAGGAGGAGGAGGAGGAGGGAGAGATGGAGTGTGTGTGTGGGGGAGAGTCAGACTATGGCTGCAGGATCCGGGGAGAAGGCAGTGAGGGCGGAATGGGAACCTCAAGAAAGGTGGCATGGGGAGGGGGCCACGGCTAGTCTTCTCTCTCCCCACCACCACCACCCGCCGCCACCGCCGCCCTGCTTCCTTGCCCGGTGCTGTCAGTTCTGGCCCAACAAGCAAGGGGTTGGTGGTGGCGGGAGCGGGTAGGGGGGAGCGGTGGCAGCGGCGGAGAGGCGACAAGCAACGGAGGAAGTCGGCTTTTCTTTTTCCTGCACGAGATCAACTTGGCAGTCGAGGGACGCAGCGTGACAGCTAGTTCAAGCCCGCCCCCCGGGCGGTGGGGTGGGGGCGCCGGGCTCAAGTTGTTCAGGGGCCCTTGGCTGCCCGGGGAGGCCAACGGCGCGCCACCTGGCTCGAGAAGCTGAGCCGAGCCGAGCGGAGTGCCTGTGCGCCTGCCTGCTTGTCTTGCTCGCTCTCGCTCTCGCTTTCTCCGAAAGCCCGCCAGCAGCTGCCTTCCGCTCCATTCCAACACACAGAACGTGCCTCCTGCGCGCCCACCCACCCCCAGCCCGGCCCTCCCCGAGGCTGCAGACACACAGCCGCCCCAGATGCGCGCGGGGAGAACTTGAGGCAGGTGCGCGCCTCAATGGAAAACTTCGGGGACAGGCTGGCGGGGTGGGGGGAGGCGGCGGCGGCTCGGGCTCGCCCGCTTGCTCGCTCTCCCGGCGCCCGAAGTGCCGAAGAAGCAACTTTCATTGGCTTCCTTCTCAGAAGCCCTTCGGGGGTGCCCGGAGGAGCCGCAGCCGCCGGCGCTCCTTCCCACCCCACCCGAGCCCGGCGCTGGGGCGCAGCGTGTCCGAGGAGTGCGCGACGGATTGTGTTGCTTGCGAGCGCCCAAAAAGCCAGGAGCGAGGGGAGGGGAAAATATATTTGCAGTGTTATATTTGTTTTAAATGTCGCAATGGTTTTGCGGCTCCCAGTTGTTGTTTTTCCGTCTGAAACGGGTCCAAGTGGCTCTTTATGTCTTAAAGGTTGCAGACGGCAAATAGTGAATTTATTTGAATGAAAATTCACATTCGTTTTTCAGTTTAATTATACCAAATACTTTTTCATTTCTTTTCTTTTCTGTACCTTTGCACCAACATTGTCTATACTTTCTAACAGTTGTTCATAAAGCAGAATTAACAGAGCTTAATTTTAAAATCTAGACTAATGTTTAAATTCATATTTACCAGCTTATTAGTAAATTGAACAAACATGAAGTCAGATAGCAAATAAATATATGCAAAAGTAATGTTTATTTTTATTTTCATTTTTGTGTTTTCTATAATTTTCTTTAATAAAATTTAATGTTAAAGAAGTCATGACTTCCTGTAAATGCAAACAGTACAAGGACATTTATATATTATCTATTCCAACATATTACTTAATGATTTTGATGATCTTTTTAGTTCCACTTGCTCTACATTTCTATCAATTGTATTGTTTTATTTTATTTATTTTTTGGTACAAGTATTTCATAAGGTGAGATTTCAGCATATATTTTATGCTTAGTGGAAAGTAGAAAGAAAAAATAATAATCATGCTATACATAGTATGCCATTTCTATTGCACACATTCATTTTATCCATTTTTGATTGTTTAAATCTTGTATGTGTCCTTTTTTTGGTAAACTGTGCACCTTTTATGAATGCATGCAAAGGCTGTTAGTATCTGTTAGTCTGTTGCCATAGTCACAAAATGCAATCGGATTTTAGCTTTGGCTTTTAGGTCTCAGATTTGGCAGCTGTGCTAGCAATTGAGACAACGCATCAAATTGCTGTCTAGTGAATGAAACTGTCATTTGGCAAATGGAAGGAAATAAAGATGCAAGAGCCACCTCTCTTGGATGCCGTCGCCTGTGCATCCACCCACCCGCCATCAAGTACGTTGCACATGTAAGGATTGCCAAAGTAATATGGATATTAAATGATATTCTTGGAAATGCGATTTATTTGAGGTCAATGGGAATTTAAACTGATATGGATTATTTCCCCCTACTCTCTGAAAGTCTGGTATCACTGGAATGAAATGTGTTGATGCAGAGTGCGATCACCAGCTTTTCCTGAAAATATATTTAAAATCAAAGGCAATCAAATATCCATGAAAACTTCAGTGAGATTACAATTATGACATGCAGTGGTCTTTAACCCGAATTAAAGGAGCCTGCTTTAGATATCTGTTAACAAGAAAAGACATGTGTTTTTCAATTATTAGTCTAACAGGCAACAGAGTTGAATAAGGTAGCGGCTCAAAAGGGGTGAACTTTATGAGTAATACATTCTAGTCTATTTAAGGGGTAGGAGCAGTAGCACAACTAGGCTTTAGAATTTTCATTTCCTTCTGAAAATGAGGTCACAGCAGACCAAATGCGGGTGGCTGAGGCCATGGTGGCCATGCATTTTTGTCAGCAAGTGAAAGAAACAACAGTAGGAACGTTCACTTTATATTAGGTTGATCAAAGAAGGTGCTGGATTAACCATCAGGGTAGATATTCCTTATAGATGACACTCATCAAACTAATTGAGAAAGGCCTGGTCTGTTAATCTCACAACTAACATAGGCCTATTAAATCAGTGGAGATGTACAGAGTCGAGTCCTCATAAGTTCCATTGATTTTATGGGCCTACTCTAGTTGTGACTTGCTGCTGGATTTCAGACAATTTGTCTGAGAGTATTGTTTTTGGAACTCTTGAATTCCTGGATTTTTCCAGTCTTTTAAAAGAACTTCAGTTATTTCCAAATGTATGTGGGAGCGTTCACAACCTACTTATTGTTACTCCACTCTAAAGGTAAAACACTACAAAGCAGTTTACTCCCTTTGTTTATTTATGACAAGCTAAATCTCTGGTAGTTATTATGAATTTTTTGGGCTGTTTGGCTGCATTCTGCAAGTTTTTCTTTCTGACGTTTCACCAGATTCTGTGGCTGGCATCTTCAGAGGGCAAGGAGCTCAGGGAACTAGGCGTTCTGTCTGGTCTCTGACCATAGCATCTGTTGTATCTGTTGTATTAAATTTGCAGATGATACCAAATTGGGAGGGGTTGCTAATTCCCTAGATGATAGGATGAAAATCCAAAAGGGCCTTGACAAATGAGAGTCCTGGGCCCAAAAAACTAACAGAATGGGTTTCAACAGAAGGAAATGTAGGGTGCTGCATCTAGGTAAAAAGAATGAATTGCAATGAGCCTGGCTTCCAGTACTAAAAGCTGCAGAGTGCAAAAGGTCACAAGCAACAGTGATCAGTTCACACAATAGAACAGCTAATGACATCCATCAAGGATCGCTGCTACCCCTGATTGCATTGAAAATTCTTTATCCCTTCATCACAATACAATATCTAACACCTATTCTAGTGCATAGGAAAAATTTCCTCTTTCCCACAACTTAAAAAAAAAAAAAACCCTTTCTCACTCTCTCTGTACCCCAGAGCTCAGAGAGAACTCCTAGTTCCCTGAGCTCCTTGCCCTCTGAAGATGCCAGCCACAGAGTCTGGGGAAACGACAGGAAGAAAAACTTACAGAACACGGCCAAACAGCCCAAAAAACTCACAACAGATATCAGATCCTGGCCGTGAAAGCCTTCGAGAATATACTAAATCTCTGGGTTAGGAAAGGAGCGTTTCATACATGGGGACTGAGCCAGTGTCATTTTCACTTCAAATAACATCTGGAAACTTGTCAACTTTCCTTTACTGATACATAAAATATAGTGGTACCTTGTATAAAGTAATTAATTAATTCCAAATGAAATTCTGTTAAGCAAAATTTCCTTTGTACAAATTTCCCATAGGAATGCATTGAAAATGGATTAATCCCTAATTGCAACCTTTTGTTGTTGTTGTATGAATTCACCCCATAGGCAATTCTGTTACACAATTTGACCCTATCTCCGGATTTTTTTTCCTTTAAGCAGATTTTCTGTTAAACAAACCACTTGTTATATGAGGGTCCACTGTACTCTTCAAGAGAGAAAGAGCAAAGTGCTAAATTATAAAGAAAGAAAAGGCTAGCAAAATAGATATGACTAGATGAAATATTTTTAGTACTCAGTGAAATGCTGGGAAATACACTGGGGAATCTGTAATATTTCTATGAGCAAATTAGGAGAGAGTAACACTGTATGTATGAGTGCCTGTGTGTTTGCATGCATATGGATGCTTAGATTTTACTGTTTTCATTTTAAAGCTTAATTAATATGGCAACTTACATATTTATCCTTATCAAGGAGGTGTACCCATATCCTAAGGCTCCATCTGGTGTTATTTCCCCTAGGACAACAAACACTGAACTACTATAATTTGAATGTGAACAAAAAAGGGTTTAGTAGGAAAATGCTTCAGAATATTTCCTTCAACAGAAGTAATCAAAAACGGGGGGGGGGGCACATTTCTTGCTGTGAAGTACCTTTGCAGGGTATTTTTCCCTCTAGAGCTGTGCGTATTTGGAAGAACGTGCACAGAATGAGAACAACCAGCCTAGCGTTTCTTGAGTGAGATAGAAACTTTAAAAAGGCTCAAGTCAGATTTCCAGTTGTACAGAGACAACAGCGGGTTTTACTACAACCAAGGAACATAAAGTGAAATCTTCACCTGCAGAAGAGCACAGTCCTGGAATATAATTCAGCTATTTACAACCAAAATCTTTGGCACATTACAAGTACACTTGTGTCAGAAGACCACATCACAACTGCTTCACAGTTCACTTCAGTAGCATGGATAGGCACAAAAATATTGTCCATCCATTTCCACCTGTATACATGTGCTCCTCACTGCCAATACCACTTCTCATTGACTTCAGTGAAGAATGCCTTCTCCCCAAGCTTTTCTCTGTAATTTTTCTTCTACCACTCACCATTCAAGAAATTAATCAGATTGGTTTTTCTTTGCATCTTTTTGAGAAAAAACGATATCCCCCCGCTGTTTGACAATTGGTGTGCTCTACAGAATGCATCCAGCTATGCATGATGTTTCATAGCATTTGATTGACATTGCCAGCTAAGTCATAGCACAAATTATTTTAATATTGCTCCCTTCAACAACTGCCACTGAGAAATGTTTTGTGCAAGCTACCCAAATGTTGATTCACAGCCGTTTGTCTTCTGCACTAGAACCTGCTCATCAGCGATGGTTGCTGGAATACCTGCTTGATTGTCTTTTACTGTAACATTCGTCTTCAGCATTATGTCTGTGAAGATTCTCAGTCATCCAGGTGAGTTTATCTGGAAGTTGAGTCATGGCAACTGGACTTCTTTCCTTGAGAGTCTGAAACATTTCGCTGCTCATCCAAACAAGCTTTGTCAGTCCTCCATTTTATAGCTCACTTTGACCTCTTGTCATATTGAGTTGACCTCTTAGCATGTTGGCTAGAATAGCTTTGCTTGTCTTTTAAAGTAATCCTTCCAGTATTGACAAGACCCATGACACTTGACATTGGACCCAAAGGATGAGAAAGGATACCTGCTATCTGAGCATCATTTGCTTTTGCCATTATTATAATGCACCTAAATAGTGCTAATATATCCTTTCAAAACAAAGTCTGTTGATATGGGCTGCCCTTTCTTTTGGGGGCTGGCAGGGGAGTATAATTTTGAAAGTTTTCCTTTTTTGTTTTGTTTTGTTATGTGGTTATAAATCAGCACATCCCATCCCAATGTTTCCTATTAAATGGCTGCAAATGATCTCTGAGAAATAACAAAAAAATCTATTTCTGAACATTGACTTTGACCCACTTTTAGAAAGGTTAGCCAGGAATCATAGCTATATGATTATTCAGTAACCATCAGACTTTCTTTAATAGATCACTGTGACTGACCCAGGCCACACTTGATCCATTTAGCTTGAAACTGCAGACAGAGCTGAGGGCTTTCAAAGTGAAAGTATGAAAAATGGCCTAAGGTACACTTGTAAAACCAGTGAGACGGCTGTGAAAGGGTGAAGGGTCCACCCCTTCTTCCTTCTCTTCCTTGGGCCTCTTGAAACAAGGTGGTGGAGGAGACACTCCTGGTGCAGGTAAGAGGAAGTACATTGTGGGAGGGTGGCGGTGCATCACGGGGGGAGGGTCACAGTGGCAGCAGGTGTGGATGGTTCATCCACTCTTACCTTCCTCTTGGATGCAGCAGCCACCTTCAAAAACAGCTGGCCTGGCTTCGCTTCAGGAGCCAAGGGCCTAGTGCCTGCACCTAGGTACCTGCTCCCCAGTGGACAGGTGGACAGGCACAGTGGCAGAGGATGGATCTATGCATGCACCCTCCTATCAGCTCTGTAGTGTGCAGTCTTAGTCTTTGAGTCCACTCCCCATTCACAAGTCTTGGACTGGGGGCAGGCAGAACAGAAGGCCATGACCTGGACTTGAGGCTTAGGGCTTGGGATTTAGACCTAAAGATTTGGATTTGGATTTAGGACTCAGGCTGGATGACTTGCCAACATCCCTGCCTATTGCATAGAAAACACAGAAGGGTAACAATCTTTCATCAGTCTTTATGATGCTGAAACAGTTACATGAATGTGCACATGTGGCAATCATACAGGCACAATATAATATGCATAAAATAAATGTCTAGGTCTCGCCACTATCTGGAACCATGACACAGTGACCTGGAAGTCCTTACTTCTAAACCCTAATATAAAAACTCTCCATACCTACTTAGTGGGAAGAAAAATGTACTCTGCAGTGGTGCAAGGACACTTTTGTCTACTTTTAGTTAAACTGTTCAAATGGTGGAAACTTACAATTTACTGATGCCAAAATAAAAAGCAGCAGAAGTTTGCTCTGTTTACATGATTCTTTCCTCAGGCCTCTAAATTGATGCAAACCTCTGCAGTGTATTAGCCTGAGGAAAGGGGAATTATCTGTAAATTATGCAGTAGAGATAAGATGTGATCTCAGCAGCACTTGAGAATTTTATATGAACTCTTTAAGTTATCATAAACACTAGGTAGGTTAGTTGCTTGGGAAGGAGCATATAACGGAGTTAAAATATAGATCTTTTTTATGTATCGCGAAAAAGAGTCCATGCATTGCTCACTTTATCTTGCTGGTAAGTAATGGAGTTCACTCTTTAACAGGCAAGCATTACTTGGAAGCTGAGTTGGCAAAGGTACATTGTATAAAGTGAAAGAGCTACAATTAGCTGATTTTGCTCTGGAGGCAAGAATATATAATTGAACCTTCTCCATGTTTCGTGCTCTTAACTGCTTTCCAGGAAGAGGAGGGGAGAGGAAGACAGTGTGGAACCAGAAACATACACAGTGTTGCACAAAATTTAATGCACAGGTTTGGATTCAATGTGAATTTGAGTCCTTTGCAGAGACCTGTTAGCTTCCGTGCACACAGAATAATAACTGAGAGTGGAAAGACAGCCACACACACTGTAAAGTTATCCAGGGAAATACTCAGTAGGACTTGTGAACGATAGCCTTTCTGAAATAAATGACCAGGTGTGCTTTAGAGAGTAGATGCAAATTTTGCTTGGGTCCCCCCCCCCCCGCTCCTCAGCTTTGCAGGCTCACTAGTTATGGCTATGGTGTGCTGAAATCTGTTACTTTAACTAGCAAAGGACAACTTCCTTATCTGGGGGGTTGATGTGGCTTATGAGTAAAATGCCAGAGCAATCCCTGCAATATGCAACAACTGGTAAAAATGCATTTCAATATTCACATGGCTGTATGCAGGCCAAGATACTACAGAATAGCTTTGAGCAGAAGTATTAGCTATTTGTGCTTTGCTGGCAGTGAAAGTGAGGCCTGCAATAAAATGCTGCAGTTCATCCCCACCAGCTAAAACTGCTCCTGTTTGGAATTCCAGTCAGTTTGGAATGTTCAGGGTCCCCAAGACGGAACATTGGGTGTGATTTCCAATCCTGAGCCTTAGAATATATCTGGGAAGGGGTCAGTAGCCCAGTACAGCAGGAAATGGAAAGAAACGTACTATGTTTGAAGGGAATACAATGATTAACTCCAGCATTTTTTCATCCATGTAGAATGAAATGCCATGTGTCCTCCTCTTGAGGAAGGATAGATAAGGCAAGCAACAGAGAGCAAACAGACCAAAGCATGGAAGAAATGCCACCACGGCATATGGATGTCACCAACATTTACTGGACTAGTATCTCTGAGTCAAAGTACCCAGATAGCATCCCACTAGAAGTTGAAATCATATCGGTCTTTCCAGAGGCATGCTTCTGGAACAATGTTTGTTTCTAATACAACTGTAACTGCAAAGGAAGCCAATGCTTACTTATGGATGAGCAATCATAAAACAAAACTAGCTAATACCATATTGGGAAGATTTCAGAAGCTCACACTGTGATAAGATCTCTTTTAGCATTTGAGGAATTTCTTTTTCTAACTACAGATAAGTAGTAATGTATATTTTTACCTTAAAAGAGCAATGATTTAGGAATTCTAGTACAGCACAATCTTTTCTGCATCTATTGGAATAATGTATACGGTGAAATGCAGTTATTTGCTAACTGCTGCGCTTGATGAATATTCCATTTCAGTTCTCAGCCCTAACTATACTTTAAGATATGAATTTTAAAATGTATCTCTTGGAGAAAACTGTAAAATATGTATTTAAATGTACCTTGAACATATTTGTAAATCTTCACAAGTTTATACAAAAATGTGACAAAACAAACTCTGCTGCTATATGTCTGGAGAAGTGGATGTGTCCACAAAAAGTTACATTAAAATATGAAAGTTAATCTTTAAGGTGCCACATGTTTTGTGTCTTTTGTTTTGTTTTGTTTTTCTTTGATTTTTGCCTGCAGTTCTTGAAAGGACTAACACGGTTACCCTCTCTGAAACTCATGAGTAAAATGAGATAAAAGTGTGTGTGGTTGGTAGGGATGGAACTGCTTAAAAATGGAGGGAAATGTGACAGAGGCTCTTACATTGGCTTTTGGGTTATTCCATCAAGTCCTGAAAGGAAGCTGCTTAACACAAAGGATTCAGTAAATCAGATGAAGGTACACAAACCTTCCTTCCTTTCTTCTTGATGTTTCCCTCTTCCATTAAAGCAAAACAAAAGTGTTCTGCTTATATACCATCCCATACTACTTCAAGTAGTCTCTGGGCAGTTTACAGTTTTAATTACAGCATGCAGGCTACACGTTCTCTCCCCCCACCCCCAGCAAGCTGGATGTTCATTTTACCAACCTCAGAAGGATGGAAGGCTGAGTCAACCATAAGCCTGCTACCTGGGATTGAACCCCAGGTTGTGAGCAATCATAAAACTAAACTAGCTAACACCATATTCCTTCACTCCTTGTCTCTCTAATCACATGGGAAATTCTTTGAAAAATAGCATTGTGAGGGCTGTTGTCAGCAGCCAATCAGAATGCTCACTGGGTAGTGGGGATTTTTAAGGTGTCAAGGGTGTGGATTGATTGGAACCCATTAAAAGACCTGGTTATTCTTTGCTTCATCAGCATAATTGTGCATTTTCTGCTGCCTGGCAAAATACAAGTTAGACTGACACTAATCTACTGTTCCACCGCATCTGTCTGGCTGCTATTCATTTAATTTATCTTTTACCACACTCTGTCCACACCATTGTTGTGTTATTTCCTTTCATTATTTGCATGTGTGACCATGGCAGTCACTGCTTATTTTAGGAAACGTTCCAGGCTCACTGCAAGCAGACAGACAGGCTGGCTGTTTTGGTGCCATGAGACTTGGTGGTCCATGCAGCAAGGGCTTCATGATAAGTCCCCAAACTTTGGGGCACTGTTAGCCTCTTTGTGTCTCGTTTCTGGAGAAAAAGACTTGGACTAGTTTTGTGGCACACAGGGAAATGGAGGGAGGGAGATGGAGCTGAAGCATGCAGGAAAACAGTCCAGGGGATCCTGCCTAATCCATGCCCTCCTGAACTTCCTGGGATGGCGCAAATACCAGCTGGAGCCAGAATGCTGTACTAGATAGGCTTGTGGGCTTTATCTGACAACAAAGACTAGGATGCTATGTCTTCAGGATGCTAAACACCAAAGCATGGAATGGTGGCATTTTATGGATAGTGAGAATTGGGGGGGGGGTCCACAGACCAGAAAAACTATTGGACTGCTAACTTGGAGACCTGCTATTGGTATAACCATTAAAGATGCACCCTTCAAAAATAATTGGGAGCCAAGAGAGAAAGAATAAGGAGTGGTGTCTGCTTTTTATTCTTTTCACTCAACACAAATGAGGGGGAATGAAATTAAAGAACCTGAAAGAGCTGGTTCCTTTCATGTTAAGCAAAAGGACCAGAGCATGAAAGACATGAGCAGCAGTTGGTATCTTCTTACAAACCTTAACACACCTGATCCCGTCAGATTTCAGAAATTATGCAGGGCTGAGCCAAATTAATACCTGTGGACATTGACTAGGGAATTTCAGGGATTGGAGAATGCTGGGAAATAATCAGGTTTGAAACCATGGAAAGCTTCCCAGCTGGCAATGCTGGGGTTGTGGAATGAGTGGTCAAATTCAACATAAGGCAGTTTCCCATGCTACAGGCAAGAATCAGGCAATCCTTACATACATTGATTTGCTTCTTTATTAAAGCTGAATGAAACATTACTGTTATAACTATAGCATCAGTAAGAACAAGAATCAGAATTCACCTGAGAAACAATTTGGGGACCCAGGCATATACTGGCTTGGAAGACTGAAATAGAAAATGGGGAACAGGCTTATACTCTCTTTACTTTCTGTCTCACTTTGCATGGCCCATACCTCCTAAGTGACCACAGAGACAGTATGGAGATATAATAATTTAAACAACTGAAAATAGCTTTGTGAGGCATATCTGCTTCGGATGGCATTTAACAGATTGAAGCTAGACTCTCTAAATGCCGTACTACTTAACAGAAATGGCTTCAAAAGGGACTGGACATCTATTCAAATAATTTTTTTCTCAACTAGGAATTGATGCAGAAAATTACTACTGACCATTAACCCATTTCTTTAGTAGAAGGATAAGTCTAGGTGTAAAAGTAACAGTGTGGGTACAGGAAGGTGCTCAGCAGGATGGTTTAACGGAGCCAGAGGGTGGTAAGACAGAAAACTAAGTCACTGGGAATAGTAGTAGTAGTAGTGAAGAAGAAGAAGAAGAAGAAGAAGAAGAAGAAGAAGAAGAAGATCTTCTGCAGAACTGGAAGGGGCTGTATGGATCATCAACTCCATAAGTATACAAGGTACAACCAACAGAGGTTGCATAGGGGCCAGTGGAAACTCACCTTCACTTTTACTTTTTGTAGGGGAATAAGTGGTAAAATGAAGCTTATCAGGTGAACATTCTGCCTGTTATCTGTGCTAATTTCACCGGAGGCTGTACATGCAAGAGTTGCACCCCTTGACTGATATTGATAGCCAGAAGGTCCTGCCATGGTTATTTAGTGAAGTGGAGGTTCTCCTGTTCTTGCCATATCTCGCTTTATTTTCTCCTCTCATCCCCTGCAATGTGCACCTGTTTAACTATAATGCAAAAAAACTTGTGGCTGTTCTAATTAATCAACTACAGAAATCTGTAACTGTAGCTCTCAAAGCCAAGGGCCTTGATGTTGCCTAGTGGTGAAACTCTCAAGATGATTTTGCTGAGGTATTTGAAACAGCAGTTCTCTGATTTATGAACTCATAAAACAATCTGTCACTGAAAATGAGGAGCTGATGAGATGAAAAACAGCAACCCAGAGCATCAAAAAGAAAATGAGAGAGGAAAGCACAGGAACAATCAAATATGCAAGAAAGGCATCTATCAAAATATGTCCCTGTGTTCAGCATAAACAATTTATGTGTATATAGAACAGCAAATCATGTCCAAACTCAAAAGAGGGTTTTGTGTTATAGTGTTTGCTTTCTGTATAGACAGAAACTTACAATGACTCCTTTGAGCATTTAAATACTAACAGCAAAGAAATACTTCCCTTTAGAAATCATACAGCAGGACTTGTGCAAGAGCTGAACATAAATTTCTATATTCATGCAACTGCATTGATCTCTTAGGGTGCAACAGTTAACATGTACTCTTTTTTTTTAACTTGAAGCAACTTTTCTCCAAAAGGTATGGCATTTGCATTAGTAGTGTAAAATCCAAACAGGATTTTGGCCATAGTAACTTAATCAACATATTAATTATAAATTTGCAACTCTTTTGGCAAGATCTGGAAATACAGAAATACTTATTTGTCCACATTTAACATGGCAGTATATGCACATTTTCCTACAAAATGAAGTCTTTAAAGAAAATGGGATAACTAGTATGGTTAAATTCTGTCTGATCATGCTAGTGCAGGCCTGCTCAAAGTCCGGCCCGTCAGGCCATTCTGAGTGGCCCGTGGCTGGCTGGCCCGCCCGTCCTTCCCCCTCCTTCCCTCCATGTTTTTTTTAAAGAAAGTGGGTGGGGCTTGCAGTGGGGTGGCAGGGTTGGGGAGCAACCGGCCCCTGACACATTCTCAGCCACCAAATCTTACAAAAAATTTGGGCACCCCTGTGCTAGTGGGCTCCTAAGTGCAATAAAATAATGAAATTTGAATGAAATATACTATATCTCCACAGAAATAGAAAGCTCATGTAGAAGTGATGGTTGTGAAGAAAACTTAAATGTATGTCACAGGAAATATGTATTTTGTTACAAGCAAAGCTCGGTCTTTGGTGGATGCACTTCTCATGTATTACTTACTATCCAGCCATCAGAACTACATGATGTATGACACTCTGAATGCAAGTGTATTAACAATCATTTTTACAGTAATTTTTAAAAAATTATTTTGGTAGGAAAAGAAGCCTGATCAACATGCCTTGGTCACAACTGCTCCAGCTATCGAACAGTAAAAATGCCACCTGTTAGCCATGTCTTTTGAGGGAGATATTGATATAACTGAAGAAACATTCCCTTCTTTCCCTGGATTGTAACTGGGGTCCATTTTCGAAGCCATCTTACCAGTAATGCTAAATGCAGCACCACTGCACTGGACTACACTTTTCCACAAGTGAGGTTGTATAACTACTTGCATAAATGTAGTTTTGGAAGAGGTAGCTGTGTTCCTCTGTGTAAGGAAATCAGGCAATATTCAAATAAAAAAACTCAACTAAATAAACAACAACAAAACCACATGTTTTTGCCTTTGTTGTTCTGTTCTGTTTCTTTGGATTTTGCTTTACTTGCATAAATGATTGTGGAACAAAACCATTATCATATACTATTGTTGTATTAACTCAGAAAATGCCCAGCCATTAGCACAATGGGCCTTCTGTTCATAAAACAAAGACAGCTGGACACAAACCATTATCTTTTAATGACATAAATGTTGACATGTTTCAGTTGATTCTGCATCAAGCGCACTACTCTTGCTCTCATATATTGTATTTTCCCCTATGCTCTTGATGGAAAGCGAGGCCACAACCAAAATACTTACTATTAGCCAAAAAAGTGGAAATGTCATAGTTGTTGCACAGCAAGCTAAGGCAATTCGAAGACAGCCTGAGTAGTTATCATAATGTTTTAATACTTACTTGATGTAGTAGGGCACTTTGTTTGGCGATATTGCCCTCTCCCATGGGCCCTGGACAGAAGCTGTTAACAAAAAACAAAACAAAAACGAAACATAAAATCAAATAAAAGAGACATGGAGGTCAAGTTCAAAGCAAACAGGAAAGACAACATTAATCTTTGGAATTACAGTTTTACACTTGGCCATACTGATATGGGTCTCTTTGCTCAGTTGCCCATGAAGACTGGAAGGATTAACCTGCTGTTTGGAAATTTCTTCTCTAATCTGAGTGAAATTGAACTCATTCGGCTGCAAAGATAAATGCAAAAACCTCTTCAACTACTAAACGTAAAGGAAAGATAAGAAACGAAAGATGCATAGTGCCTATCTTGTGGAACACACTTTTAGGGTTTCTGTAGCTACCAGTTTCAGTCACTTTCCCCATGTTCCTTTTAGCTGATTAATTTCTGTTGAACAAAATTATGCCCTAGTTTGCTTCCGACTCCAAAACCCCCCCCCCCCCGCCAACATTTCCCCCCCCCTTGGGGGGGGGGGGTTGGTTTCACTACTGGGGTAACAATTATCTATGTATTTACAGAGAGTTGAGGGGAAAAGATTTTACTAAAATAATACACTGAACATATGATTGAGGTAATGTTTTGCAAAAGATATAAATAACTAAAAATGCTACAGAAGCTTTCCTTAGAGAGCTTCCCATCCTTTAAAAATTTCATAATATGGAAAGTCTATTACCATTTCAAACAAACACCTTTTGAAATGACCATGTACTATGAACATAATGCAACCACTATGTGTGATATCTTGGGTTGAATAAGCATTCACAAAACCCTTTTAATTTATGAGCTTGGATATTTTCAGCGGTTTGCATTAACAACATCTTGATGTGACACCATGTTTCTATTAGTTCCAAAAAGCTATATTAGATGTCTGAGCATGGGAAAGAAATGAAAAAAAATATTGTAGGATTCTAAAGACTAAAAAAATCATTTCAATACAAGCTTTCATGGATGAAACTCGGAGCGCAAATATGACCAGCATACTTCATACTGCTATGACCAGATGAAGAGACAAATAAGAGACAAAATGACAATGATTTCTTAGCATGGGAATGGGACTAAGAAGCAATTATTTCCTTCAGTGAGTATGTCTTGGCAAAGTAAATAGCTGTAGACCAGGTGAACTTGGTTGTCACAGGAATGTTAGCAAATGTTCCTGGGCGAGAGTCTGTCAAGAGAAGTACCGTAACTGTTTTGCATCCATAAGATATGACAGAAAGCTGGGTTACTGACATATGTTAAGCACTAAGAAGTCTTGAACTCTATTGAGACACTTAGAGATACATTGGACTTATTTATGTAGCCAATATCAGTTGTCCCTTTTTTCTACAAATAGCCACTTTGGGATCCATAACAAAGGGTCCTTGGAGGATGAAATATTCACAAACTGTTTTCTCTGTATCGCCATCCTTATGTCAGATATGTGCTCATTCATTGTTTTGCACAGGGTTCATTCTGTTTGTCCCATGTAGAAAGCTACCAGCTTGGTCAGGATTTGCTAGTTGCTTGGTTGTCCAATTCCTGTCTTAATAAACTGTTGCCACTCTGTTATCTCTAATTTCACCTGGTCATCAGGACATACACGCACACGCACACGCACACGCACACGCACACGCACACGCACACGCACACGCACACACACACGCACACACACACACTGTATTTAAACTCGAGTATCTGAGGAAATGGAGTCTGAGCCACTACAGCTCCCAGTAAAATAAAATTGTTAGTCTTTTACAGGCTAGAATATGTTTCCTTCTCCCCAAACAACTTTATACCCTGCAGAATAAAATAATGATCTGCTTCAAAGCCTATGTAACCATTCCTGAATAATATCATATGTTTAAGCTGCTCCTACTGTATATGATTATTTATTGTGACGGGGATAATAAAACATAAAAATTGCATTTGTCTTCCTTTGGAAAGCCCTGTTTTCTTCAATGCTCCTGATTCTGAAGTAGTCCTACTAACTACTTCACTCACAAAACAATATTTAGAATTGAATATAATCTGTTGCATTGTGCTGTTGTGATATCACAACCAATCATTCAAGCAAAGAAGTGTGTATGTGACTGTAGCTTTTAAAAAGACATTGGTAAAAGAGAAACATACTAAAAATGAATGCTTACATTTTATTTTTATACATCATTCACTACAACTTTGTTTTGCATTTCAAATAAGAGTATATTAGAACGCTTTATATTTTTAATTCGGAGTTACATTTTTGGCATCTTTCTGAAAAACTGAGAACGTTCAGGGTAGATCCACAGAGCAGACCCAATTAAATCATTGCAAGTTAGTAGTGACTAATTTACATCCTGCTAATTTAATAGGTTTACTTTATGGAATAGACTTCAAACTGTGACTGTGACCTTCTGTTCATTTAGATGTTGTGTAGCTCATCTAAGATGGGTGATTATGACATTTCAGGAAGTTGTGTTTCTAGAATTAACCTAGGCTACAGCATTTCAAGATGAAGTTTATTATCCAGGAATCTCACATGCCAAATTATTATTGCTTTTTTTTTTAAAGCATCCAACAGTCATCTTCACTGGAACTAAATGCTTTGGAAATAACAAACAATTCTCTGATGTTCTGCATAATTGGATTTAGTGTTCCTTCAATAGATAGTGCTGAGGTTGCTTGCCATGCAGTTTTTGCACTGCTGGATAATGCCAGTCTTCCATAAATTTGAGTCAACAAAATATGTGGTACCTATTACAACTCTTCTCTGAGAACCATCATCTCATTTCTGGAAAAAACTCAGATGCTGAGAACAACTGTTTCTTATCTCTTAATACCAGTAGAGGTTTACCATACATTAGAAAACCAGCACAGATAATAGACATGTATCTTTAATTCTTAGTAAAACCCATTTTTGTAGGCAGTAAAAGGAAACTGGAAAACAGTTTTTAATATGACCAGAGAGCTCCTCCTGTATATTACTTTTGCTCAGTATAGGAACAGTTTCTCCTATGTGCAGAAGATGATTCAAATGTGCTTTTGTGTTGTGTCACTACACAGTGCAGAATATATTATCAAGAAAACCAGGAACTATGTGAAAGATTGATAAGAAAAAAAGGACATTTATTTGTAATATCCTGTAGGTAAATCAATTTAACATAATAGCATATTACTCTTTTGAACATATAAAAATGAAAATCAAGGTGGAAACTGTTTCATGATTATTATCATATGCAGATATATAAGCATTTTTCTTCTCAGTTATTATATATAAAATCTAGAAACTGGTAGTTAAATGACTCCATGGTAATACAGTTGACACAATCCTATTTGTTAGTTATACCAGTGTAAATGCAACAATATAAACTGCACTGGCCAATTGCTGTCAGTTAAAAAGTTACTGCTTGTATCTCTCATTGTATGTCAGTCACTCATTAACTAGGGGTATTTCTCCACCAAGAGCTGCCTCAATGCCCCAAGCACACCCAATCTCGACTGATCTTGGAAGCTAAGCAGGTTAGGGCCTGGCTAGTACTTCAGTGGGTGACCACCAGGGAATACCAGGTTCTGAAGGTGCCTGGAATAGGAACTGGCAAGCCACTCCAGTATTCCTGCCAAGAAAACTCCATGGACATGGAGTCACGAAGAGTCGGTCATGACTGTAACAACACAACAACAACAATTTCTCCACTATACCATATATGCCACTGTACTTATGTTGGCAAAAAGGACCTAAATGATTCCAGCCAATATTTGTTAAGTTTTATGTATTTTAGGCTAAATCCAGCATTTCACTCCTTCCTTCAGACTTTTGTGTTACCCCCAAAATGGGCCCAGAATGGCTCCCAGCCTGCTCAATTTTGGACTGGACAGGGGCCTTCCGTGAGAATGAAGATTGCTGCCCCTCATTCTACTCCACGCTACTGTTATGCCATTGGAATACCATTGCATGGTAATACAGTTGACAGGACACCCCTTTTTAATGATGAAAATAATATTTTAGAAATGGGGAACTTGAATACTAACTCAGTAGTTTTGAATACAAAGATATGTATGCATAAACCTGTTACGTCCCCTTGGGATTAATAAAGTGGATTTGTTAAGTATTGGAGCTGCTTATGAATAATGGATCTTGAAATGTCTGGATCAGGGTATCATTCTACACTTTTTTTTATAAATGCCCTCATTTTGTAGGACTTCGCTTACTCTGTGAAAATTCTTCAAAATCTCATTCCAAAAATTCAACATAAAAACAAATTCTAGCTCTTGCATCTAATCTGCAGTATTATTTGCTTCTCTTATAGTATCTCCCTTATGTGACTGGTCTTCAGCTATATATTCTAATGCTTCTAAAATTTTAAGGAAAGATTTCAAAATCGTTCCTGTTGCCATAGCATGTGCCTCTCATCTGGTATCAGAGACGGATTTTCAGACATTTTCATTTCCAATACAACCGTTAAGAATTTTCTACCAGCTGCTTGATGCTTGAAAAACAGATATAGAATAACTGCACTTTAGAGAAGAATTTAACGACCAGGACTTATTCCTACCAGATTTAGTGAATGAGCTACACAGGGCACATACATAGCAAACTTGTTTGTTTCTAAAAAAAATTCTGCTGCATTCCCTTATAACGCCCAGACAAATTAGCAGTGTTTTCATAAAACTGACATTTTGAAAAGTTTAGCCTACAAACTTCATGTAAGTACTGCAAGACCTGATTTGCCATTTCCTTGCTGCCACATGGCCATGGACTTGCACAACACTGGATCTTCAGCTTGAATACAGAGATGAGCACCGCCCCTAGAGTCAGACACGACTAGCACGCATGTGTGTGGGGAACTTTTACCTTTACCTTTATATCAGTATGGCCTTTCATTTCCAGAAAAGTTAAAAAGCGTTTAATAGGCTGTCTATCTTTTAAGTACCTTAACTGATTGGTGTGTGATAGTTTTGGTGTTGAATCAACTGACAAACTAAAATAACAATTTTTTACTTTATCAACATGAGCACATGGACCTTTTGTGCCATTAGTTGAATGAGTTCTTGAATGGTTTTGGACAGGTAAGAAGGATTTCCTTTGCCAACATTTCCATATTTCAAAATGTGGCCAAATGGATCAAACTGGCTTATGAGTTCAAGCAGCCCTAAAAAATTCCCATTTTGCAATGATCCAAACCTATCTTCTATTCATCAAAAGTCAAGCCACGTTGCCTCAAAACATGTTCCCAGTAATCACACTATTCTTGAATTTGTTTCTCCAACTGTTGCTCCAACCCCTCACCTTGTCTGTGAGTTAAGTATGTTAGCATAGAGAGTCTTGGTGAGTAGTGTTTTTTGTCATGGTTATCAATTATAATAGTATTTCACCAGTCACTGAACCCTTCTTTTATAAGTAAATTCAAGAATTTTTTAGGAGGAAACCGTTTGCCAACACAACAATAAACTGATCCTGTTGATGGTGAATACAGCAACCACTCTCTTTTATATCTCTCACCAATGGCTTTTGTCCCAACAAAAGGTTTCTGCGAACAATACCTTACCGGTTTGCCGTTACTGAAATGCCGGTAAGACTTGACAAATGGCCCATTGTGGTGTTGACATTCACTGGGTCCACAAGCAATGCAATAAGCCACATCATCAGCAGAGAAATAAAGCCACAACGCTGCATCCTTTGCTACACTGTGATTTAATCCATCTTTTGCAGACAGAATAATTTCACCACCATTACCATGGTCCACTAAATTTTCATTTTAAGAAATTCCTTCAGACACTTGTGTTGCTGAGCCAAAGTCTGGGAGGGAGAAACACTACTTAAATAGGCCTTCTCTCCAGGTTTCCAGGTGGGCCTCGTGAGTGGCCTAGTAGCTGCTGATCAGGCCAGGGCCTGAGCCTGTAAGCACCAGGCAATTCCTGGGTCAGGCGGCCCCTGTTCATGCAGTTACCAGAGCCATGTAGGCCACATTTTAACACGAAGGGTGCTTTTACACAAACTCTAAAATCTGCTGGCAAATTAAATTCGGACCATAGATCATGGGGTGTTGTTCCTCTTCCTGTGTTCCCACCCTTCTGACCTCCATTGCTCCTGACTGCGGTGAGGGGAGGGAGAAAAAAAGGGAGAAAAGAATGCTAGCTCACCTCCGCTCACCTCTGTCTGCCATCCAAGCACCCTGAGCAGCCCCGTAGAGATTCCTGTCTCTTAAAGGGGCAGCAGGGACAAAAAAACAAACAGAAGGTGAGGGG
The DNA here is from genome assembly GCA_023846285.1 of Phrynocephalus versicolor. NCBI lineage: Eukaryota > Metazoa > Chordata > Lepidosauria > Squamata > Agamidae > Phrynocephalus > Phrynocephalus versicolor. The sequence goes on from JAHTLZ010003399.1 coordinate 6,315,127, forward strand.
AGCCCGGCATCCACAGCTTTACAATCTGCATCAGAAGATTTTTTTACCTCCGGAAACCAGGTACTTCTAAAGTGTGCTGGGGCCCGCATAGGTGGGCGTCGTCGTACTTTATTTTGTTTAAAGTCTGCAGCTGGTGGAAAAACAATTTTAAGCTCCACATTTGGGAGCCCTTTGCCTCGGATTTTAGGGGTTGTGTAAAAGCAGCCAAAGTTACAATGTTAACCTGTGTGCTGTTGCCTCTTAGCATGCTGGATGCTGAGTGAGCGACTAGTACCCCCGCACAGTCTCATTCTCAGTGGACAACTGACTGCATACAATGTTTCCCCTGTTTTCATTTGTGTGTGTGTGTGTGTGTGTGTGTGTGTGTGTGTGTGTGTGTGTGTGTGTTTTCCCTTAGATTTCATAACCCTTGGTGGAGGTCTATACTCTCTGAGTGCTCTTATTATTGTATATATATGTATGTAATTTTTTTCATTTAATGTGTGTGGGAGGGCTTTAGCGGATCCTGGTTCAGCTGCATCATTTGCAGTATTGCACCATATGGCTCAAGGTAAATTTGGCTATGGAAAATTTCTGTGGCGTCCATTCTTCCCTTGATGCCCCTAAGCACATGCTTATTGCACTTAATGGTTAATCCACCCCTGCTGAGAGAGTGTGGTGGGAAGAGTGGGAAGAAAGTAAAAGGCAGATATATGAAATCAAGAAAGCATCCTCTTGATGTTCTTGGATTTTTAAGGGGATTCTTGCAAAACCATCAAACAATTATTGACTCCACTGATGTCCACAAAGGACCTAAGAGAAATAATGGATTATTAGGCACATGGATCTTCTGTGGTATGGAAAGGAAGAAAGTGAAAGGTGAATCTATGAAACCAAGAAAGGATCCTCTTGATTTATTGGATTTTAAGGGGCATGGTGGCTCAGCAGACTAAGGCTCTGAAAACTGTTGGCTGCAAAGTCAGCAGCTCGGCAGTTCAAATCATGGGTGCCATGCAGTGGAGCAACCTCCCGCTGATAACCCCAGCTCCTGCCAACCTAGCAGTTCGAAAGCATGTAAATCCAAGTAGATAACTAGGTACCGCTGTAAAAAGTGGGAAGGTAGCACAGCGTTTCCTTGCAGCCATGCTGGCCACGTGGCCATGGACTTGCACAACAATCACTCTTCAGCTTGAATATGGAGATGAGCACCGCCTGTAGAGTTGGACATGACTAGCATGCATATGTGTTTTACCTTGTATGTTTTACCTTTATGTTTTACCTTGTAAAACCAGCAACAGATTATCAGAGCGATTGATGTCTACAAACTACACCAGATAAAGAGGGAAGAGAAGAGAGAATGGTGCAGCTTGAAACATATAGACCTCCCCTCTGGTCCTGCCTTATGATAGGCAATGCAGTGGTCAGCCAGTTCCTCCCCTTTGACAGCAATGTATCAAGAAAAAAGGCACCAACACTTGAAATCTGTGTTTGGACAGCACTGACATTTAATTCACAATTTGATGACTTAATATTATTTTAAAGGGGGGAAGGGATAATGGGAAATATTTGTAAAACTAAAATGTTGTGTGGTGGCCATATGAATGAACAATCATGGATCATTTCACAGTAAATACTGTGAGACTGAACATAGAGCACTTTAATAATACTGTATTGCATACTAGTACAATGTAAAGAGATCATGAAAATCAATATAAGTTGGAGTTTCTAACCAACTTAACAGTTCTACACAAAACTACGTTTATCTTACCTAAATGAATAGATCTAAATATGCTTGGATGAAAATATTAAATAGCTTGTGGATTATAATGTCAATTTCAGGTGTAAATGAAAGATAACTGTTTCTTATATTTATCTGTTTAACTGTGGAGTAACTTTGTGGCACATCTAAATCAAGAAACAATACATAGATTCCAATTAAGATGCGAACATTTTAGTCAGGATAACAACAGCTACTGAAATACTGCAAAACATCGCTAGTGTTTTATACTGTTATTCGGTTTACCAAGATAATATGCACACAAAATAAAAAATATTTTTGTATTTCAGTGACCACCAGAGCATCTATAAAAGTTGGAAGCTGTGCTTTATTATTTCATTTCTCTCCACAGAACTGAAATGCCTAAATAACTAGAAGGATGTTTCCCACCACCAGTAATACACATCAAATGTGCAGACGACTTGTGTCTTAAGTAACATTACAAACAGTCAGCAACAGGCTGCAAAATTATCTATGGAGTGGGAAATCAATTTAGGGTTGATTTTCTTGCATGTCATAATTCTTCCGAACAGCCATATTATGGAGACTACTGTATCATCTGAAGATTTTAATGTGTCATGAAGATTGCACTCAGTTTACATTTTTCAGCAATTTGCCACACAATCCATAGATATGCTGGTTGCATATGGTTTTGAAAGGCAGAAACCTTTTGCATTGGTACAATTGCCCTTGCACTGCTTGATCTCAGATTAGGGATGGGCATGAAATGAAAAAATTATGTTTCGTCTTGTTTCCCTTCGTTCCCCTCAACATTTTTTTCGTTTTGTTTCATACAATTTTTTCCAAAAAAATTAGTATGAAATGAACCATTAACAAAATGGTTCATGGGGTGGGGGGCTTGAAAGTGGTGGAGGAGAAAAACTTTTTTTTTTTAAAGTCCCGCGCTTAAAAAAAAAACTTTTTTTCCTCCCCAAAGCGCCACCTGCCAGATGATCAGCACTGGTGGGGGCATGTTTTTGCCTCCTCTAGTGCCCATCAGCTGGGGGAGGGAAAAAAAGTGTCCCAGCAATTCCTCATTGGAATGCATTGAACCAATGCATTTGAAGAGAAAAAAATTCCCCATTGATGTGTGTTGAGCCAATGCGTTTCAATGGAAAAAAAGAAAAAAAAGAAAAAAGTCCTGCCTTTTTCCATGACTCATAGGGCAGGAGTTTGATTTATTTATTTATTTGCCTCCCCAAGCACCCATCAGCTGGCTCGTTTGCTGGGGGAGGAAAAAAAAAAAGCCCCAGCAATTCCAATGCATTTCAATGGAGGAAAAGAAAAAGCGTCCCGCCTTTTCCCGCACCTGATCCGGCGGGGAAAAGGCGGGGGTTTATTATTTATTTATTTTTTTGCCTCCCCCAGTGGCCATCAGCTGGCTCACAAGCTGGGGAGGGAGGGAAAGCTCCCCAGCAGTTCCTCATTGGAATGCATTGAACCAATGCATTCCAAATAGGAAAAATTTCTCCATTGAAATGCATTGAGAAAAAAGTCCCGTGGGGCTTTTCAAAAAAATTTTTTTCCTCCCCCCAAGCCCTGCCTGCCAGCAGATGAGTGCTAGGGTGGGGGAAAATGTTTTTTCCCTCCACTCCAGCACTGAGCAGCTGAGGGGCTGGGGGAGGGAAAATGTTTTTTTTTTTAAAGCCCGTAGCTTTTTTAAAAAATGTTTTTCCCTCTCCCAAGTGGCTTACAGACAGAACAAAATGGTTCATTTCAACAAAAGAACCCTACATTTTATTTAGCCTGTAACAAAATGCTGCTTCCTTGTTTCATTTCGTTTTGTTTCATTTTGTTCCATAACGACACAACAAAACAGCATTTCGTTTTTCATTTTGTGTCCATCCCTATCTGAGATCCACTGCCCCAATTAAATCTACCAGTATAACTGCTGTGGTAGAGATCAGCCAATAGAATATCCAAAAACGCGAACTGGGAGGGGAGCTCATAATGAAGATAACATTGAATATAGTATTAGAGGATCTGATCACAGATTTCCCACTTAATCATGAAATCCTGCAGGCATAATGCCAACAATGTAAAATGCATCCAGGCATCAGAAATAATTAACTTGAATAGGTTGAAAGCTTGCTAATTCTGTCTTTAAAAATGTTATTTCTTCAGCTGTAACCATAGCTTTTCTTAAAAAGAAGTAGCAGCAAAGTTTACTGCTTATACACACTGTCCCATAGCACTTAAAGCACTCTCTGGATGGTTTACAAATAATTATGCAAGCCCCATTGTCCTCCCCTCCCCCAGGAAGCTGTGCACTCATTTTACCAACCCTGGAAGGATGGAAGGCTGACTGATCATTGAGCCTATTTATTATTTTAATATTTAAATAATATATATAATTAATATAAAAATACTTAGCATTTAAGATGCTTCTTTACAGCATGCTAAACCTAAATCAGGTCAATGTGATTCCTCCAATGTTGTACATAGGATGAGGCCATGAAGCTGGATTTAGTTAAGTAAATTTAGACATTCCCCTTTACAGAGGGAGGGGGGCTTTTAAAAACAATTTTTTTCATGCACTGTATAAGTGCTTTAGACCCAGAATGTTCCCAGTTGTACATGCTCACAACTCTTTTAAGCTAACAACTATTGTAAATTTAGAAAATATTGATTCTGACAGTTCAAGCAGAACATCTAATTCTGCTGTGATCTGTATTCTTGAGCAAGGCATATGTTGAAATATCCTTCAGCCATTAAAAGCATACTGTAGGAATCCTGTTATAAGAAGAGGTGATAAAAGACAGAAAAAGAATGAGATAATGGGTTATGTGCCAATTTATTACATGCAGATTCTAAGGGAAAGCGTTTTTCTTTTCCTGTTTATAAAATAATTTGGAAAGCAATGATTTTAGCTGGAGTTAACCAACCCCATCATAGTAGGATTATGGGGATGGTTAACACTTTTCTATCTCAGCATTAGCACAATGAGAAGCAAATTAAATCAACGAGATTTGGGGAGCCAGCATACATTATTCTGTATATAAAGCAATGGCAGACACAGTGTGGCTACACACCTCTTTCCAAGTGTGCTAACCAAAGTAGATTTTTTATATCTCAATAGGGATTATGGCCAATGGAATTTTTTGTTACTCCTTTCCAGTCTTTCTGCACTCTATAGATATTATTAATCCTCAGCTATTTACTGGGGGGGAAAGGTTATTCTGCATTGTTCTATTATTTAATTTGCACTGTTTCATTGTCCATTCAACGTGTCTTTAGAGTAGGACTAAATATACACATTGTATTTCCTTGTTTCACTTCATGGCTTGTTGAAGAACATGGCTTTAGGCAATGAAGATATAATATTTGCTGCCATGTTTCAACTATAGATAAAATTTGAGGCCTGAGAAGTGCTTATTAATATGCTAGTCCAACATTTTTTTAAAAAAGAGATCCTCTGTATAAACTCCATAGTCTTATGAAGCACTGCCAGTTTCCCCTCTGGCTGCTATTTCTTTGTTCTGCTAAAGCTGGACTCTTAAGGCAAATTTCCCTTTCTTGCTTCCTTTCTGGTATTGGCAATTTCAAAGTGGCATTTGTTCCAAAGCACATATAAAAGGCCATGTAACCCTGCTTTCATGCTTCTCCTCAGGCCTTTGCCCTTAACAAATACTTTCTCTTAGATTCACTGTGTTCTTTTTATCATGTATCTTGCTTTCTCAGGGTTCTCTTGTGACCTCAGTGTCAGGCCCTTGCTCTTTCTGCCGTGACCTCCTTTTCCTGGAATATGGTTCTTTTTGATCACAGTAGCAAGGGACATCTATCTTTCATTTTTTTTTGGGGGGGGGGATGCACTCAAAATGGCTGGTGTCTAGGAGAACGTTGTGCATTTGTCCTTGCTGTACTGGGTGATCTTATATCTCTCCAAGGCAGTGATTCTTTCCACTTCTATGAGAGAAAAGTTAGACCTCATTCCATTTCTGATAAAGAACCTCTAGAAGAAGAATCCATTTCTGTTCCCCCTAAAATGACTGTGCCAAGTGGTATGGATTCTGAGGAGCAGCACACGCCTCACTAAATAAGACTTTATTCTTAGACAGTCCCCAAATCACTGTCTGGAGGCTCAGGAAACCATGCTGAATGTAATGGGCTGAGGCACTAGGGAAGGAACAGCAAGGAATAGTAACAGAAATATGGACTCCCCTCATGAAAGATACATCCACCTGATTTGTATCACCACACCCACCTCAAAAGTTATGGTGTGTTACTTCATTTTAGTGTTTCATTTCTAGTTATAACTTCTAAAGCCCTATATAGCTTGGGTCAAAGCTATCTGAGGTTCTCACATACTGAAGTTCTCACAAGACTGCCCTGGCTTTGGGATTATACCATGAGAGGCCCTCCCCTTACTTCCACCATCTTCTAATGGTTGGTTTGAGTTAGTGTGCTAGCCTTCCCTGTAGCTGCTTCCAGGCTTGGGAATTTCATGCCAAACAAGGAAAGGATGACCTGTTATTTCCATCAAGAAGTATGACTTTTTCCTTCTGGCATTTTTTTTAGCAATTACCAGCCTAATGATCCAAAGGGGCTGGAACCAGGAGTGCTGAGTTGCTTGTATTTTTCATTTTAGCTATCAATTGCTGTTTAACTAAGACGCTTTAAAGTGATTTAATTATATATGTATTTTAATCTTGTCATGAATGCAAATTTATTGTAACATTTGAATGTACTGTGCTTATCCATACTGTTCCTTCCCACTCCAGTGAAAGCTGTCTAGTGTCCCAGTTTGAGGGAAAAGGCAGCATATCTTATATACCAGGAAAAAAAAGAAGGATAGCAGTTTGTCACAGATAGCAGTGCAATCATATATCTGAACGTCTTTTCATTTTTGGAAACACAGATAAGGTGTATAGTATAACAATTGCCATACTGAAACAATTAGCCATCTTATGCTTTTTTCCTTTTTTAAAACTACTAATAGCCAAACAGATGTAGGAGAATCTTTCTCACTCACAGTGTCTCTGTGGCATCCATTAACAGAAAGCTGGAAGGCACGTAACAAACGAGTACAGTTTAACACAAGCGTATTGTTCTGAAAAGTCAAGGTTTAGATATGCTGACACTATGTTTCACTTATCATCAGTTTCTCAGGCTAGGTTCTGCACATGCGTAGTGAGCTCAGCTCTTAGAACAATGAAATGTCTGTATTTGTGTTTTTATGTGACGTATAAGTCTGTAATTGGTTGAGAGATTGCTGCAAAGTGAAATGGGATTTGTAGTCATGTGGATCTCAATAAAAGGCTCTGCCTGGATGCAGCGGGGGATGGATGGATAGACAAGGGAGAGAGAGCTGCACCATTTTGCACCAAGAAACACGTGTGGATTCTTTATTTTCCAACCCATTGGGGGGGTTGCTGGTTAAGCTTCCCTGCTGGGTTCCCAATACTCAAGCTTATTTCTGAAATAGGCTTCCCAAGTTTTCCAAGCCTTTAAAACGTTAAGGCTTCACAGGATTTGATTCCTACTGTTGGCAAGCAAACTTTTCAAGCCTCACAGATTGGGGCTTCCCACGTGGGGGTTATTCCCACAAACAGAATTGTCTGGCCTGGTGGCTCACTGAAATACATTCTACCATATTGAGCAAAGCATTCTAATACTAACAAGGCATTCTCATGCTTCTGATGCCTTCCTCCAGTAAGTAAATACATACTGGACTAACAATACATGAAGCTTATTCTTTTCATTCACATGGAATTATGTACATGCAATCAATTCACTATAGCAGGGCTGTCCAACTTTGAACAGCCCGTGGGCTCCTTCTGCACACCACACACCCCTGTGGGCTCCTTTCCAAAGCACCGCACGTCCCCACGGGCTCCTTACTGAAGCATGTGCATGCATATATGCACTCCTTGCAGCTGCTCTACCACCCACCCCCAAAGTCCTGGCTCTGGTGGCAGTGGCAGCAGAGTCTCGGCTGCTTGGCTGCCCACTCCCCCAATGTCCCCAGTGGTGGCAGCAGCGGAGCCTCAGCCACCCGCCCAAACCAAAGTTCCTGGTGCTGGCAGTGGTGGCAGCAGTGGTGCCTTGGCCACCTGGCCACTCACCCCACCCCAAGGTCCCTGGAGGTGGTGGTGGCAGCAGTGGAGCCACGGCTGCCTGCCTGCAAGTGTCTAGGCGGATGGGTGAGGGAAAAAATATTTTTCCCCGAACTCGCTACTGCTGGTGGTGGGTCAGGAGGCGGGTGGAGATCTGGTGGTTGACGTCTTAGAGCTCCGTGGGCTACCAGTCACTTCCAGTCGACCAGCTGTGCAGGCCTGCACTATAGCATTTTACATTATTCTAGATTTGAGGAGCCAAGTTGAATAGACTGATTATACCGTTGTTATTCATGAAAAACTCAGATTGAAGTATCATTCAATAATTGAAATATACTGGGCAAGTCTCTGTATTCCATATCTGCACTACTTTTTGAAAGAAGGGTAGGATAAAATGTGGAAAATAGACAAATGGTATAATTTCATTGTGAATAAAATATGGCAGAGGTAGAATAGCGTTGGAAAACTATTACTGTATATCCCACAGAGTTCAAATTAAAACCGTATCAGAATGATATTTACTATTCAGTTTTTCTATCTACGCCTATGAATTCAATGTGTAACTAAGTCATTAAAATGAGGCAAGGTATAAATCACTAAAATAAAATAATTAGGGTCTTGTAAAATCAAATCGGCTAAGCGATTTATATATTTTGCAAATCTTTTCAACACAATAATCATATAAACATTGAAACTAATTTGTAATTTGCCGTCCACATGTTTATTAGTCCATCCACCTTCATCACGCGCCTTGAAAGTCAGAACCTTCCAATTAATGGATGTCTTCCTTCGTTTCTGCCTAGAAAACTCAACCTTTTTCTGAATGCCAATTACAATCGGCCTATTCAATATTACAATAGGCCTTTGAACTTACTGCTCAGGACCCAGGCTCGGGTTCCACTCTCCCCTCCGGAGAGTGCCTAGCTTGCCCGTGGCAGCAGTGGCGAGTAAGAAAAAACCTTACTGCCGCTCAGCCTTGTCAGCCCTCCAATTACAATGTGCACTGTTAGCCCTTGACTCTTGCATGATCACCCCCAGTGACAAGTTCTTTTTCCTCCTTCCTCACCACCGCTGGCTGGCCAGGCACTCTCCTTTTGCCCCGAACACCCCCCAAATGGCAAGATGGGATTAAGTTTTTTTCTTTTTTTCTCCTTGCCACCACCAAGCCTAGCAGCGAGGAGTAAGGGGGAAAAACTTTATTCCCTCCTTGCCATTTGGGGGGTGTTGGAGGGTGAAAGCTTTCGCCCCGGTACCCCACCAGCCCTATCACTACCATTAACATGGATAAGAGTGTTTGGTCTTATCCACAGTTTTCACTATACACAGGGCATCCCGGAATCAACCCCCCACGGATATGACAATCCTACTGTATTTCCTCTTGGTTCCATCACTGTCACAGGAGCATTGGATGTAGACCTGAACATCCTTCTCTTTCACTGCTCCAATACTCTATAACTCCTTCTCATAGAAAGCAAGACTGTCTCCATATTTACTTTGTAAGCAGTCAAAGGCCCTTTTCTTCAGGAATGCTATCCATAAATGAATGGCTGCCAAGTGAGTTTTTAAAAATGGATTGGCCTACTTTATTGCATTGAATGTATTTTGGTGTTTCTTATGTTTTTTGGTTTTGTATTGACTGATCCTTTCAGTATTGTATACTCACTGTTACTAATTTAAAAATTGCATTTTGCTTGTTGAGACCCACTTTTGGTTGTTTTTAAAGAGAAATGTGGGTAAAAATATTGTAAATTAAATAAATGATTTTATGCCAATAAAGGTTAATTAAATTTGAAAAAAATGAATAAATGATTAACTAAAATATTGCATTAGACGCCCAAGCTACCTACTCTTCAGTGGCTGTATCGAATTTATCCATTATTTAACATAACAACAGAGACTGTCTGAAATTATATTGCTTTTTTATGAAACCAGAAAGCAAAAGGCATAACACCCAGTCATTTCAATCTCACCAGTAAAAAGTCCCCACTGGGATATTTAGGGTTGGCTTGGTGTGCTCTCAAGAATCCCAATGGAAGCTTGTTAATTGTCAGCCAGGAAGGTGGGAATGTTTCACCTTCCACATGGATAACAAAGCAATGGGATTTGGGCCAATATTGACAATTTGGGGAATAAGATCTCTTGTCATTCATCAAATAAGTAGCAAGATACTATTATCTTCTGTCTTGGCACAATCCTGCTGATACAAACATTTAACCATAGTTGAATTATTTCCTTTGCTAAGATAGCACAACGGGTTAATGATATGGCTATCAGACTGTGGCTTTCAATCCGTGCTTTCATGCCTTGAAGTGGTTTCAAGTAATTTTTCAAAGGACTTCAAATATCCTTCATAAATGGTATACTAGTGAAAACTATCTACATCCTCAGCCTTTGGCAATGCTTATGCTGGAAGATTGCTTTTTACTGCCATTTCTGAAGCACCTAATTCTGCTATGTTTTTCTCCTTCCCACTATTCAAAGCTATGAATAAAATGTAGGATCCATCAACATTTCTTTTAGGATGTGTGGCTGCACAGCATGGCATTGGTGCCACACAGTGGTGGCTGGAACCCTATGTGCGCAGAATGAGGAGGGGGCTGCCCAGTGCTGCTAAAAAATTTAGAGGACATGTTAGGGTCCATCACTAAATATTAATTTGAAATTAACAGCAGATCACTATCAATCTCTTAAGCAGGCAGCGTGGCGAACCTTTTAGAGGCCGAGTGCTCAAAATACGATTCAAAACCCACTAATATTTCACAAAGTGCCAATACATCAATTTAACCTGAATACAGGTGGCTGTGAAGGGGCAATGGAGGGTGCCCACAGAACGGGCTATGAGTGCCATAGGTTTGCCAACACTGCTCTAGGAACTCATTCTGGGGGGAAAAAAGAATATTTTCAATAAGAAACAGTTTTCTCTTACTTGGTTGGGTATTATAATATTACCAAACATGGAGTTTACAGAACTAAGAGTTCCCTATATCATTACAAATGCCATGGTTCGGAGGAGGCTAACAATAGTGTGTATCTATAAGTAAACAATAATGACTAGCTGCAAACATCTGTGCTGAATGAACATGAAGGGCAACATTTTGAAAAGAGTATCTTTGCTGAAAAATAAGGTCAGACTCATTTTTTTCAGTTAAAAATCCAGAATTTGGACACATTTTCATTCTGCATCATCATCAAAGTGTTCATCTCTTGTCTAGAGTGAGCCTGAAAGAAATCTCACAATGTGATTCCAGGCCCTATTCCCAGATAACAATTGGGCTAATGGATGCCTAAAAGGGCTCCCCAACCCTGATCTCCTTTCTTGGGAGAGCTTGCGTTGGAATTCAGCCCCTCTCAGTTCAGTCACAGCCATATCCTTAGCTATGGCTATATCCATGAGGCAATAAAATCCATCGCTCTTTCTTCCTTAGAAGCTATATATTCCTGATTTTACAGACAGTAAAATGGTTTTCCACTTGATTTTTGCTGAACAACCTTTCCCCTCCTTTTGTATGTCAGACAAATCTTTGCAGATATTTATGCAGAAGCCGAATACAAAGTATAGGAAATCATATATTTAATAACTTTTCAACTATAAAAGTCATTCCCCAAGGTTCTACTACAACCACTTGAAAACAATGCCTAGTGTACACAATGCAACAAAGCTGATGTTGCTGAATCCTGAAATGGAAGAATAAGAGATTGCTCTCTTTTATACAGTTGTTGGGAACTATGACTATGAATGTTCCCCTCTCACCGACATGGTTCAAAAAGTCTTAGCAGTTTAGGGTGAAAGATATAAATTGAGCCCACTCTTTTTTGCATGTTTTTTTTCTTTTTCTTTTAAGTTACCTGGATTTTTTTCAGTTATGGGCTGGAAGTTTGGACTAATGCTTGTAAATCTGAAGTAGTGCAATCCATGCTACCATCTCAATACTACGTCTGCTGCATGTGAAGAACCACCCTGAGGTATGGAAACCACAAGGGCTCCCATTTAGATGAAAACGGGTTTAGTTACTTGGGGCTTCATAGCTCTTTTAACTTCTGTGGGGAAATGCCAGAAAAATTAAGGGAGTTGCCTCTGCCTCCAATTTTACATAGCAGTTTTACTTCCTGCACTATTTTATCAAATAGACTCTGGTACATTCTCCTAGATCAGTGTTGGCAAATCTATGGCAGGGGTGCCAAAGGTGGCATATGGAGCCCATTCTGTGGGCCTGTGACATTGCCCCCTCACAGCCACGGCACTCCCCCCCCCACGCTTGGAACACGCCACTGTGCTCCATGTAAAGAGCCAGGTGGAAACAGCAGCTTGTGTGTGTGATTGTAGCCTTAGTTTATTCTCCAGCCGTGCCACTCTATGTATCCCAAAACTGGCGTGGCTAGAGAATAAACTAGCACTTTAAAGTAGCCCACAAACCACTACCTCCCTTCACCTGGCTCTCTGTATGGAGCCATTTCAGTGGTCTTGAAAGGACTCAATGAAGAGATCCAGTTGAAGGGGAGGCAGCAGTTTGTGGGCTCCTTCATAGCCCCATTTTACTCTCCAGCAACATTGCTTTTGGGACGCCCAGAGTAGCGTGGCTGGAGAGTAAACTGGGGCTACGATAGAGCCCACAAACTACCACCTCTGTTCCTTGGATTTCCCGATGACATAGCACCCCACCTGCCCGGGGCAGAGAGGCAGATGGTGTGCTACTCTTTGGGAAAGTGAGGATCGAAGAGCAAGGTTTTGAATTTCCCATGGTCACAGTGAGGGTGCTGTGGCCGTGGGAAATTCAAAAGCCTGCTCTTTGATCCTTGCTTTCCCGAAGTGTAACACCCCATGCGTGGCCATGGAAAATTCAAAAACATGCTCTTCAGTCCTCACTTTCTTGAAGGGTAGCATCCCTGCTCTTCGATCCTCACTTTCCCGAAGGGGAGCACCCAAAGCATTTGTAACCCAAGATGCCACTGTATTGAGGGTAAAGTACTATATTGGCACTTAGCAAAACATAAGTGGGTTTTGAATCACAGCTTGGGCACTCATTCTCTAACAGGTTCGCCATCACTTTCCTAGATCAAGTTGATGGGTCCCTTTCACAATACTTTGTGCATAATGCATATAGAGAACCACTCCACTCAGGGTTCAATGCAAATTACAACTCCTTTCTCTGTATATTTTCCACTTGTCATTATAATAGCTGTTTTTCTTGTATGTTTATAAACCATATCCTGTAACTTCTCAAACCAACACATCTTTAAATGGGGAGGGATTTATTTAGTACTAGACAAACAAAGGTAATATTGTATTATACAAAATAATATCCTTTCCCAGGGGAAATGTACATATTATGTTTTACTTGGGGAAGGACTGCAAATCTGAAACAAATTTCACACAATACTAATTGCTTCTCAACTGCATCATCTGGAAGTACAAGTGGGGAGGTTTACCAGGTTCATTGGATGGGAATGTTTGCCCACAATCAAAATAGTTCAGACTCCAGTAGCACAGCCAGTCATAAGAGATTATGGGAATGATGATCCAAGACATATGAATGAGCCTAAGTATCCCTATCCAGTTTAATGCTTTGTCACTAAAAAGTGAATTTCCTAAAGATGGAATGCCACAGAGAACTGACATCCACGTTTACTTCTAAGAAATGGATGACTTCGAAGAAATTGCACTAGATGTTCCCTTTATGCATGGTGAAACAATGCAAGAAAAATAAATGCTTATCACATCTACTATTTGCAAAGAACAGGCCAGGTTTAGGGTGGTATTTGGGTGAATATTCTTTCTCTGGTTAACATAACTGATTTCTGAGACAAAGTGTCATGTCCCAACAGATGAAGTTCAGCAAAGAAGCCTTAGCTATGATCTTGGGCAAAATCTAGAGTATAATATAATTTTAAAAGCACAAGAAGCACTCAGGAAATCACAAACAACAGTAACTAAAATTGAATAATCACTTACTGGAGAGGAAATGCTGAGAAGTAGGACCAAAATCCCTATGGGCCTCATGCAACTGCCTTATACGTTCATCAATGGCAACCTGGATAGAGAAAGAAAAAGAAACAAAAAATTAATAATAAAAAAGCAATACAGGCAGATGTCTATTTGTCCATTAGATGCCTGTAAAATAAAATAAAAAAGTACAGCTGGTACAATCTGTAAGAGCAGAATGGTGAAATTAATATTTGAGATATTATTTAGTTTCAAACTTTACAGTCATGAGAATTCTAGAGAAGGGAATGTGAAACAGGCATGTGTATTGCATGCCATGATGTCAACGTTATGATGCTTCAGATCAGGTATTAAATAATACAGCACAGCTTTAAAAATAACATATAGTTTTCTAGTCATTATTAGATGGATAGCTCAGTGAACCGGAGGCTGGAAATTCATTTCCCCACTGTGCCATCCATGAGAAAAGCCAACGGTCCAGGGACATTCCTAGAAAAAGGCAATGGTAAACGACTTCTGGATATTCTCTACCTAGAAAACTTCATAAATGGTTACTTAGATGTGAGTTAATAGCACACATTTTTATTTTATCAAAAAGTGGATTTTTTCTTTTCTTTTTTTCTACCAATAACGTCTGTCTGTCTGTCTGTCTGTCTGTCTGTCTGTCTGTCTGTCTGTCTGTCTGTCTGTCTGTCTATCTATCTATCTATCTATCTATCTCATATATCAGTACTTATATATTGCCATAGGTGCTTGGAGTAGGAACTGGCATGCCACTCCCGTATTCCTGACAAGAAACTCCATGGACATAGGGTCATGAAGAGTCAGTCATGACTGTAAGATGATGATGATGATGACGACGACGACTACTGCTGCTCATGACAAATCCAGTAAAAAGTAATATATATTGTATAGGCAAACAGCAAATCAACAAACTGCTAAAACTTAATAATAAAATTTTATAATAATAAAACATTTTCTTTGCTTGAACAAATGTAAGTAAAATATTGTAAAGGAAAGTTATAAATATTAAATGTAAGAAGAAAATCCCGTTTTTTCAAGTTCCTGGAAATGACATGTTAATATACAGCTTGTGGATCTGTTTCTGGGAAAGCTGCTGCTCCTTTTTATAAATAGTTTTGTTCCAGTTGGCTTTATTTATATTGTGATTAAAAGAAACAAAAACCCACAAGGCCAGCTAGGGAGCATTGGTTGCAATGGCAAAGCAACAATGAACCTTACAGTGAATACTTAATATGAAGCTCGCTAGGTAATTGACAAGAAAAATTATGATGTGATAAAAGGTGACTTCAGTTGCATAAAAGCTGCCAAAAATTAGTCAACTGAGAATATTTCCTCTGCAACCTCATGGAGATGATTGATACAAACATGATGTGTCCAAACTCATTTACGTAGGTAATAATGCTTGTAGCATACATGAAAAATAAAATATATTATTTTTATAAATAAAATAAAATAAAGTTTTATTATTTTAAATATATTATTTTTATAAATAAAATAAAATAAAGTTTAAAATTCTCAGTTTTTGCAATTTCATCTGTCTTGCATAAGAAGGCCAAGAAAACAAGTATCATCCCATCTTTCAGTGGATTTCAGCCACTTTACTACATGCATTGATGCCATACCAGTAGGCTACTGCAATACAGAGAGGTTAATGTATGGGAGGTTAATGGGATTCTAATGAACATGATTATCATTTTAGATATGGTGGTCACAATCCATTTGAATTTTTATGTATGTGCAAGTGCATTCAAAGAATTACCATATAGAAAAAGCCTTGAAGAATGGAAATTATGGGGGGGGGGTACTTTGAGTATTAAAATTTCTATAACATCTCAAATCTTTCCAATTTTTACTCAGCAGTCAGACTGACTGTCATCAGCAAGTCTACATAAGATTATAGTCTTAGTGCGTCAAGCTAATACAGCTGTAGCAAAACCACTCATAACCCATTATTTAAGCAATTATTATGCTACTCTTCAAGCCATCATTCAATATTATAATGAACAAGGAGAAAAAAGGAATTTCCACTTTTTTAATACCTTTTCTACAATGTACAAATTAAATAATATTTGTGAATGCAGTCTACTGTTAAAAGTATTATGTTCAAGCAAGCTATAATCATATATATAAATAAATGCTGTCACAGATTAATTTTATTCCAGATATTTCATTGCAGTTTGGTCCCACTGGAAATATATCAGCTTAGTGTGAATTATGCTGTTCAAATGTAAGTTTAAAATTTTAAAAATGCTAGAAAGAATGAGGTATTTTACAATCAAGTTAAAACAAATACAGTATTAGTTTTCCAGATACAAGCTGCAGCAAGGTAGGGTTTAAACTTATTGGCTATAATACAGAGGGACTTAAAATGTCTGTTATAGAAAGTGTTACAGTGTTTCCAGTTGACAGGCCTTCTAAACTACAGTTTGATGGTAAGGAGGGTCACAAGTGACTGAGCTAGTAAGACAGGGCCAGATGCCTGTGTAAATCATGGTAGTCACTAAGATCAACGAGATTAATTGCCAGTAACTGAGAGTAGGTTAGCATCCCAAAGTCAAGGACTTGTGTATTCTTAGACAGAGAAATTCTATCAACTGAGAAAGGCTTTTAAAGTAGACTGATATGTATAGTTATTCTGATTGACAAAATAGGCCTTTATTTATTTATTTATTTGAATATGTTTACCCCACCTTACTCCTTGGAAAAAGGACCCAAAGTGAATTAGAGTAATGAAGGACAATATACAGCTCAGGACATTCAAAACATATTCAGGTTAAGAATAGGGAATTGGAAGAGGCATCTTACAACATTAAAGGGTAACATTAAAGCTACCATGAACACACAAAAAAGAAGAAAAAAAAATCCATTATGAGGGATGGAAACTAGCATGGAAACACTGGTGTTCTTATGAGATCAGTCAATGCAATCATGCATGGTAATCCATCTAAAAGTCACATAATATGTAGTCCATCATTTAGGGAAAGCTAGCTAGAAGAGGAAGGTCTTTGCCTGCTTCCAGAAAGGCAGCAGAAATGGGGCAGTCCTGGCCTCCAGTGGGAGGGAGTTCCAAAGTCTGGGTGCAGCAACAGAGAAGGAAGGCCCTTTCATGTGTTCTTATGAGACACACCTGTGAAGGTGGTGGGATGGAGAGAAAACTCTCTTCTGATGACCTTAGTACCTGAGCCGGTTCATAATGCGAGATTCAATCTTTGAGGTAGCTTGGACCCAGGCCATTTTGTGCTTTGTAGGTTAAGGTCAGCACTTTGAATTGTGCCCAATAACTGACTGGCAGCCAGTGGAGCTGCTTTAGTAGGGGGTATAATGTGATCTCTGTAACCCACCCCAGTCAGCAATCTGGCTGCTGCATTTTGGACCCACTGAAGTTTCTTAAGACTTTCTATCAGCAGCCTCATATAGAGTTGTGACAAAACCCTGGAAACAGGAGTAATTAATATACAAATCATCAGCCAATCCCAGCAGGAGGGCAGGGAATGGTATGATATACAAAGGGTGGAGCCTAGTCAGTTGAGGCAGTTGAGTTGAGTTGAGTTAAGTTGAAGGTTTTGAGAGTGAGTGCTGGGAGAGAGCACTGCTCTGTGAGAGTTCTGTCATGCAGTGAGGGCTATACGGTTTACTAGTTATTAAAGACAGGGGGGCTGGAAGAGTTGATGAAATCTATTATATGTTAAAGGCAACACATACCATCCTCAGATATTGTTACATTTAGTATTTTCTCAATAAACTTCGTCATTATTTTTATATTATACATCTGAGTCGGTCCCAATTCATGAGGCGACGTTTCTAAAGGTGGCAGCATTACCATTTCCATCACAATTACACGTGTAAAGGAAGGTGTCGTCACAATTTGGTGGCACAGCAGTGGGATGTCGAAATAAACCCAGTTGTGCCTTTGAAAACCCAGTCTCTGAAAGGGGTGACATCACAAGAGTACATTACAGTAGTCCAGCTGTGATGTCACTAGAGCATGTGTCACAGTGGCCAGAGCAGGTTTCTCAAGAAATGGGCATAACTGGCATACTAGTTTTAATCGTGTAAATGCACTCCTGGCCAAAGCTGTGACCTGGGCATCTAAGCTCAAGGATGAGTCCAGGAGCAGCCCCAAGCTATATACCTCTTTTTCTATTGTGGGGTAATCCCATCCAGTACAGGTCACATCTCTATCCCTTGATGTCCCTTTTGGCTGCCTGATTGAGCAGATTTGTGCTCAACTCAAGCACTGCTAATATTTACAAATTAAAACAGTTTTAATTAGTTTTTAATATGTTTTTGACTATAATTGCTATTTGCATCTATTCACTGGAGGATGAGCTATTTCACTTTGTCACAAAAAAAATCAAGTTGTAATTATTCTTGCTTTACAAACGGCAGAATAGGGAAGCATGTGCCTATTAAGAGGTCTACCATTCTCTGAAAAGAATGATTCCTGTATTGTTTGCAAACTCAGGAGTTCAACATATCACAAAGAAAAAGCTTCATCAGGCCACAGTATTCCCAAATAACATCCCAGCCATTCTCATCCATTCTCTGTCCATCAACTTAGCTCCTCACTGTCTGTCAATCCATCAAAAGAAATTGTGTGGAATAATATTTTATTCCTTGAGCTGAAATAAAGGTTGCATTTGGCCTCTTAATTCTTTATCACTGCAAGTTTGTTTCTGATGAATTCCTTTTCTTACCGGGTGTGTTTTTTCTGACAGTTCATTCAATTAAATGATATGCTGATTTATTGTGTTTATGTAAATTTAGCCCAGACCGAAGTGGGGGACAATCCATTTCTTTTGGTTTTTCAAATGATTTTATGCAGGAGAATCATCAGCCTTCCTTAACTCTTCTTCTGAAACCTTAATGATGGGGGGGGGTGCAGAATCACAGGAATTTTGATGTTATATCACTGCATTGCCAACTATTATCTAACACATCAAAGAAATCTAATTTTGCATACAGTATTTTAAAATCCTTATTGGGGAGTGAAACACATTGAACAATAATGGTACTGGGAGGGAAACAGGTATTTATGTGGGTTTTAATAAAATTAACATTTTTAAAGAGTAAACTTAGATTGCCACAAGAACCACAGTGTAGTCAAGAGTAGGTCACTCCTGAAACATGTCCCCAGTGAATTATTGAGATAGCCCACCAAGATCTGGAAAGTCTCTGTGTGCCCAGGATTTCCAAAAAATCTCCCAGATCTCCAGTTTTGATACATGAAAGAATGTTTGTCTAAATTTTCAGATAGCTCCTTAATTGTATGAGCTCATGTGTTCCATAGATCTAGTATCTGAAATGCACTGCTTAAACCAATGCTCTTTGCATTATACAGTGAATGTGATTTCAACTTTAGTTTCTTTTTGGGGGGGTGCTCAGGGGCACAGAGTCAGTAATGTAAGTATTGTGAATAACACCTTCCCTTCATGTTTTAGTTCTGATGCCAAGGGGTTAGTCTTAATATAGCCAGCATTTCCTGAGTTTATGCATTTTAAAAATAGAACCCAAACTTGTTTGAACATTGATTCCCCATGGGATTGTTATTCTTTGACTTAACTCCTGGATGTGCAGCAGTATGTCAGTTTTCCCCTCCCCCCATGTATTTGAAAATGTTCCAGAACCATAGATGTTCCATTAATGTCTTGCTTATTGTGGAATATCTTCAAAGTAGTTATTGACTTTTTTTTGCAAGCAAAATAATACTTAAATAATTGGCTTATTTGCTTTCTGAACTAAACAGAATTTTTTTAAAAAAGAAAGTTGAATTACAAAGAGTACAATTTCAAATGTAATGCAAAACTAATATGACATATGCAATTTCTACTAATGAAAATAGCGACAGTCATAATCAAGTGTGATTCCTAAATTTATTGCCACGTATTGCCACTTATGCCATCTAAAGTTCACATTAAAATATAGCAGTTACTCTCTAAGGTACCACAGCACCTTTGTCTCTTGGTTGTTATTGTTTTTGTCATTTAATAATCTAAGGGCAACTTTCCCATGTTTTCCCCAGTAGCAACTAATAACGGTGCAATGCATACTGAAGCAGAAGACATATCAACCAGTGATGGATAAAGCCTTGATGATAGGCCTGGGGGCAAAAGTAGATATTCTCTCTGTTTGAGTCTCTCTCAACACACACACATGATCTGGCAACTATGCATTCAACCACACAGCAAAAACCAATGACATTGATTTAGACAGAGACCCACTTCCACCTAATCATTGATACTGAAACTCAGTCAAGGAGCAGAGCAATCTCCCCCTTATATTAGAAACATACCTATTTACTGCTGCTTCCATCTTCTCCCTCCTCTCTTTGTTTCACACACGCACATGTGACCATGCTGCACAGAATTTGATAAAGCGGAAGGGGAGCAAGCAGAGGCTTAACATTTGCCTCTGCTAAGGAGGCAGGCAGGAGTAGGCCAGCTGAACATATTTTTGGGGGTGAACCACTTTCTCACCATTCGGAACACCATTCTACATGGCATGCTCCAGAACAGGGAAAACAGGGATCTACTAAAGAAAATAGCTTTCTATCGCTTAAAGGGCAGCCACATCATCAAATACCATGAGATTTCCTCTGCTTATAAATCTGGAAGTTTAGTCATGGCAACTGGACTTCTTTTCTTGAGAGATCAAAACATTTCAGTGCTCATCCAAGCAGCTTCATCTGTCTGAGGGAAGTTTGTGGTGAGACTCCTGTTTATAGGATCATTAGGTGGGACAGTGGCCTGAATATGATAGTTAGATGTACAGTGGCTTGGGGTGCGTGAAAGTCCCCACCTATCCAACTCTTCCCAACACCCATTAAATGTGGGTGCTCCTTGTCCTTCAAATGGCTCTGATTCTAGTCCTGAGCTGTTGCCCCTCCTGTTTGGGCCATCCTCCTATTTAATGGCTGTTTAGTTCAAATATGAGGATGTACACATATTACACAGAGAAGATATGTGGTTTGAGATAGGAGTCAGGGAAGTCATTCATGTCTGCATTGAAAACTGATCTCTCAACAGAAGTGGGGCACAATCTGTTTGTGATTTAGCAATCTTCTGTTTCGACCATCCCCCGAACAAATCAGACAACACTTCACATCTCCACCGGCAAGGCCACAGCTAACAACCCATACTTAATGGATGATGGGAAGGGTGGTAAAGGTGGGACTTTCATGCACCCAAGGCTACTGTACATCCAATAAGTCTATTCAGGCCATTGTCTACCTAAGGAGCCTATTCACTCCACTGTATACCTAATGAGCCAATTCAAACCAAAGTAATGTGAAATCATGATGAATTATAAATTGGAGCTCCCAGCCCAAGGAACTTCTCTCAGACTGATGAAGCTACTTAGATGAGCAGCAAAATGTTACAAACTCTCAAGAAAAGAAGTCCAGTTGCCATAACTCATCTTCCAGATAACCTCACCTGGATGACTGAGAATCTTCTCAGACACTCTGCTTATAAAACAGGTGAATGTCAATGTTCAACACAAGGCTGATTCATTGTCCAGTCTATTTGGTACCAAACTGGACTTTTTTCCTCTCCCTCTAGAGGGCTACAACTTCCAATGATGGGATGGTTTGAACAAACTTTATCCACTGCAGGCATTGCAGACATTGTTGTAAACACAAGGGGAGTATTGGTAGTGCCAGCATGCACTTCCCTCCACAAAGCCTCTCCACCCTTAAGCCAGTTTTTTTCACACCTGGTGAACAAGATATTGTGGGGAGGGTCCATGCAAATGCAAAATATTATGAATAAGTTTTGCTTTGATGCGGCTTCCTCATTTAATGCTTCAAAAACCAATTTTAATACAAAAATAATGTTCAAAAGAGATAAGATATAATTTATAAGGCATCAGACAAGCTGTAGGTAGCAGTGATGGCGGTGATGGTAACAGCAGTGGTAATATCTATGATGCAAGGAGACTAAAACCTTTTTGTATTTTTCTCAGAATGAATGAATCAGTGGAAATCATTTAGGTGTCCTGAAATGGCTTCAAATTCTCATTTATCCAGCTGATGTGTAACATATAACAAATATCTTAGCACTGAAATAAAGCCAGTCACTCAATGGAAGGATCATCTAACTGATTTGGTATTCTTAAGTTTTAAGCTAACTATACTGCAACAAATAAATGAACGCCTTTGATATAAAAGAACCTTCAATGAAGCTGCTAAAAAAAGAATCTCTAAAAGTACAATCCTATATATGTCTCTTCAAAAATAAACCTAATTCAGTTATGTGGATATGATTTCAGCTATAGTTACCTAATGTGCAGTGTGATCCACTACAAAAGTGGATTGCACCCTAACACTTTTAAATATTAGGAATAATATACTTGGAATGCTTTTTATTGATATGTGATATGCAAGCTGACAAAAACTGTATAAATTAGAAAATCTCAAGATTCAGATGGTCTATAAAATATAATACAAGTGACAGAAATACTGCTGTCCTATAAAAACCATAAGTTTTTATTACACCATGTTAGAAAAATATCCTTCAAACAGTAAGGGTGATAAATTGAAAGGACTATCCCAGTGTATTTTCAATTAAGTGACTAAATTAATGTAGAGACATTTAATTAAAGTTGCACTAGTTTTTTCAAATGCTGTTAATTAAGCAGCTATCTAAAATTAAATCTCTCCAAAATCCCTTGTATATTTCTGCAGCTCATCTGATACAGATATAATTAAAATTCTGGAGGTTCACCTAGATACATCTGAATATATTTCTCAAAAGCAAGCTTTAGGAAAAAAACCTGCTGTAATTTGGAAGGAGTCCTTTTATTGAGATTTATTTAAACCTTGGAGAAAATCCACAGGATAAAATAGCTTCACAAATAAATCTGAGCTTCTTTGGCTGCACCGGCTTGGTTCTGATTTTCTGTTTGTAAACATGAAAATACAGTTTCTAAGAAAACAAGAATCCCAAACTTTCAAATCCTGCTTTTTGCTTGCTGCTGAACAATGTGAAATAAATTTGGGTCCTTTTCCAAGGAGAAAAGTGGGGTAAAAAATACTCTAAAATAAATAAATAAATAAATAAATAAATAAATAAATAAATAAATAAAGTTAACAACTGAGATAAAATGTACACCTCCTTTCCCAGAACAATCTCTGACACTCAAATCAGGTACTGTGAGGTAAGCTACAGTTACTTGAACAGTAACCTTTATTTCACTTTAGCCTACAAATACCAGGACAGGAGATTTCCAGGCTGCAATACTAGACATTGTAGCCATTACTCCCTGGATAGCTCTGGATAGGGGTAAGGTACCTAGAGGCAGAGACAGTGGCTGGAAATTAAATTCCCCACTGTGAAAACAACCAGCCTATATAGCCCTGGAAAAATCTTCACAGCCCCTGAGCACCCCCAGAAAAAGTATTTTAGCCCTACACACACCATTTCTGAATCCTTTACAGCTGAGTGTCCTGGAACAGGTCACAATAATTTGGACTTGATAGCACAAAACCATAATCATTATTAGTCCTTTACATGAGGACAGTCAACATGTTGCCTGCAGGCTGCATGTACCTCCCAGTGTGGAACAGCATTCCTCAAATGTCCAATAGTGAAATGGCTTCCTAAGGCCACTTGCAGGTTCAAAAGAGTTTTTCCAGCATTCTGTACAATTGTTTTTGGTGTGTGGATGTGGCCTTCTAAGGTCTATGGTTGGGCCATGTGTCACCTGAGTGTCTGGGAATTACTGAAGCCCGCTAAACCCACTTACTAGGAGAACAGTCCCACTGGGCTCAGTGGAACTTAGTTATGAATAAAGAGGAAGGATATTATGAGTTTTCCAACACTTTGTGTCACTAAATGTGGTCTCAGTACATCAAAACATGGAGGTAGCATAATATAAACACTGTGAATATAAGCTATCAACATATAAATAGTTAATAGTAACTTTGCACATGATGGCTAACCCATCGCTGGACTGATGAAGGGGGGCATTGTTAGACATTGTTGGGTTGAATAATCCTTCCAGTCCTCATATTCACAAAACTCACCTTTATTTAGTAGGGGTGTGGTGGCTTAGCAGGCTAGAGTGCTGAAACTGTCAGCTGCAAAGTTGGCAGCTCGGCATGGAGTAAGCTTCTGTTGCTAACCCCAGCGCCTGCCAATCTAGCAGTTCGAAAGCACGTAAATGCAAGTAGATAAATAGGTAACACTGCAAAAGGCAGAAAGGTAAACAGTGCTCTGTGTGCAGAAATGTGTTCAGCCATGCCAACCACATGGTCACGGTCTTGCACAACACTGTCTGTCTGTCTGTCTGTCTGTCTGTCTGTCTGTCTGTTATTTGCAATAAAATGTCGTGGCCCGGCGTACTCATGCTCAAGATGGCAAACATATTATAGTACATTGATCTGGAAGTTGAGTCATGGCAACTGGACTTCTTTTCTTGTGAGATCAAAACTTTCCACTACTCATACAAGTAGCTTCATCAGTCTAAGGAAGTATTGGTGTGAGGCCTCCAATTTATAGTTCACCTTGGTTTCACCCCACTCTGGTCTGAATAAGGCTCATCATGAATAGGCTTGTTTGGTTGACAATGGTGTGAATAGCCTCATAAGATGTACTGATGAAGCTACTTGGATGAGTAGTGAAACGTGGTGATGTCACAAGAAAAGAAGTTCGGTTGCTGTGACTCAACTTCTGGATAACCTCAACTGGATGACTGAGAATCTTCACAGACATATTATATTAATCCTCTGCCTCCTCCCTCTTCAAAGAGCCAGTGAACACTCTTAACCCAATGAGCATGTTCGGACCACACTGTTCTGTTTAAGTATGTGGTGATGGCTCTCTCCACTTAGCTATTCTTGAAAGATTCCGGAAGATAGTTTCCCCCAGCCACACATTTGCAGGAAATATATGATTGCTCCAAGCTTGCTGATAACCTGTCTTGCACACATCTTATTCCATTTGGGTTAATTAAGGACAAGTGCTTGGAAAACTCTAGAGCATAGTTACTATATATGATAATGAAATTCCTTTGCCTCATATTTCAGCTTCCCGTATGCATAATATTGTGAAATACAGAGTTGTAACTCTTATAGGGATGTTCAAAATTCATAATGTATCCTTGATGGCTACCGGAGCTAAACAAATTTTTTCAGATAGACGTACAAAGTCATGCTGCTTTGCTTGGTTTGCTAAATAAGAGCACTCTATCCCTATACTGGCCTAGAGGTATTTAAGAACCCAATTATGCATTTGGAACAGATTGAACAGCTAAGCCACAAGGCAAAACTAAAGTCATATACCAGCTTGATACCTTATGTAAAGCCTCATTAGTTTCATGGTTATGTGATTCTTCTAAGGCACACCAGAGATTGTAGAAGGAAATAAGAATAGCTGTACAATATTTTTCAAGAGGCAGAATCTGCTTGTATTGTTGTAGTTGCACAGTTTGATCCCACAGTACATCAGAAAGACTGAAGCAGAAATGAATTACTAAGTGGGTTCGGAAAGGGGGAAAGTGACTATCCGCACAGATAATGGAGCACTGGATGTATCATTCTTAAAGGAAGATGATGGGAAATGCATCAGAAGGGAGAATGCGCTCTGCTTTGAGGCTTCCCACTGCAACACTGAGAGGGCCCACACAGTGGTAAGATAGAAAGGCACATCTAGCAGGTCCATTGCCCCTCCCTCCCCTTGTATGTCCTCCTTCCCTGGACTTTAAGCACGGGAATAGAATCCAACTTTTAAGGCATGGGGCATTTGCTTTTAATGCACTTTTTTGTGCTGAACATTAATAATGAAAAGCGGGGTTTCAAAAATGAACAGGATCTTACTTCATTATACAAAGGAACTGGGGCTTTTATATGCCTGACAGCCACATGCTTCAGCAGCTCTTGCTATCCAGCTTTTTCCCATTAAGACCCAGCAGGCTTCCAGTTCCCTCAAGCACCATGCCAAGTGACTATAACCTATCGATCACAAATGTTTCCACCATGTGTGGGCTAGAACTGATAAAGGCACATGGAAGAATCTTTTATGGCCTATCACCTGATTTTTCCAGACGCATATAACAAGCTTCATTCATCTAACTTGCATGACTAATGTAAATGGGGAAGAAAGACAAAGGAAAAATCATGCACCAGATCTTTAGGATCAGCATCCATGTCTTATTGGACATGCGAAGGGAGGGGCAGATTCAACAGATGTGGTTGATCTGGTCCCACATTGTCCTGTAGGAAACAGAGCGGAGTCATGCACCCACCACAGTTTGCTACTACAAAGACTTCTGCACATAATCTGAATTGAAGAAACAATCAAAGTCCTTGACATAGGTGTAACAGGAGTACCTGTCGGAGCGTATCTTCCAGAGGTCAACTGGGGTCAGGCCCACAAGAATGGCGCAGGTGCACTCTCTTAGGGTAGCCACACCCAGGGAGGTGCGGAAATCGCTCACGCGTAACTGCGCCTTCTCTGTGGTGGGCCCCACGCTGTGGAACCATCTTCCTAGTGAGTTGCGCCTAGCACAGTCCCTGCCCGCCTTTAAAAGGGCTTTGAAAACACACCTGTTTAAAGAGGCATATGGTGACCTTTTTACTTAATTTTTTAAAATCACATTTTTGCCGCCCGCGTCATCTTTTGTGGAGGGTATTGTCCCTCCTTATTTTATTGGTACTCTTGCCTTTTTTGTTTTCTTTTCTGTTGTCTTATTTTAACTGTAAACCACCCAGAGTTCCGTCTGGAAGATGGGCGGTATATAAATATAACAAATAAATAACATGAACAATATAGATCAGTTTCACTTAGTATTCATGCACCTGCCCTTGTCCTCCTACTCTGATGCTGAGTGAAAGTGCTGAAGAGTTGTTAGGAGTATTGACAACAAGAGCAGCAAAATGAAAGAAAGAAAGAAAGAAAGAAAGAAAGAAAGAAAGAAAGAAAGAAAGAAAGAAAGAAAGAAAGAAAGAAAAGAAAAGAAAAGAAAAGAAAAGTCAGTCTGTTGTCAGACTCTTGATGTCCCATAATGGGATCATCTCTGGCCCCCAAAACCTCCATAAACACTATATTGGAAGAAGTTTTATTCCTAAAAATTGGAACAAACCGTATATACATCTTTCCCCGTTCTCCCTCCATGCCTTTCAAAGCTTGTATAAACTTACTCCAACACTGACTATGTTCTCATTTAATTTGACCCGAAAGGATTGATGGTGCAAAGTAAGTTGTAATTCAAAGCCCTTCCATCACTGAAAGCCTGCACCCCATGGGTGCAGCATTGACAGCCACAGTCCTCCGACAGAGATTAAGATCTAGGGAAAGAGAAGGGGGTGCAGCACTGATTTGTTCTTCCTCACAAAGTAATATTCTGGAAGAAGACATGGCCAAAAGAGAATCCAAAAATAATATTTAAAATTAGCTAACATTAATGATACAATGTCTTCTCTTCCATAGCTCCGAGTGACAATAACAAGACTACATTTTTAAAATCAGATTTTTCTTTCAAATAATAGCAAAACACAGCAAACAGCTTCTAAAATTAAAAGGAAATTCAAAACCATTTTGTGATATAGTGAAGGAGGGGATTACTTCTTTTAAAAGAAAAAAAATCAGTCCTGCTTGATCAGCACAAATTCCTCTGTGTGTCCAAAGGAGCTTTTATTGACCACTGGCCCTTCTGGCAACATCCTTTTCTCACCACCTTCTTCTATACCTGCCAGAAGCAGTTTTAAGGACTCTGCTAGGTGATCAGTTTAATAAGGGATTGATCTTTTTGTCCTATTTGACCCAAGATGAATGACAGTGCAAAGTATGTTGTAACTCACGGAGCTCCCACCATTAAAAGCCTGTCCCTGATGGATGCAGCACTCTGTCTGCCACAGTTCTAGCACATCCATTTCTACCACAAAGGTGCATTCATTTTCACTGCTTTTGGATCGAAGCAAGAGTTATCAAAATTAATGCTGAAACTAGACATTGTGATGGGACCAGAAGATTCCAGCCAATAAACAGTATTAGTGCTTTCAGTGTTATGGCTAATGGTTGCTATTTAAATGTTTTTATGCTAGATTTTTATATTCATTATTTTATGTATTTACAAGAGCTCATACTGGTTTGACATGCCGATCTGAATGACATCTCACATATTTTTCAAACTCAAGGAGGCCAGGGCAACATTTTACATGATAACATGTTTTGTCAACTGAAACCTAAGGTGAGTCTGTTGCCTTTTGGAGCAGAGTCTCATAGTTTCTCCTCTGCTTCCCTTTATAGCCTTGACTTCAAGGATGCACATAATGTGACCAGCGGGGTGCATATTCTGTTTCTTGTGCACACCAACAGTTTCACCTTGCATCCTGCATATTTGCTTCTTTTTAACACCTCCTGGAAGCAGAATTCTCCTGCAAAACAAGGGGCAAGATCTTTAAGCACCTTGCTTAAAGTGACAATGTGGGATAACATGCTGAAACCGGAAGCTGATATCTTTAACTTCTGTCAACCAGTTTTCATTGCATGTGGTGAGCTGCCAAAATTTCCCAGATAGTCTGCTGATATGAAATGTATGGCACAGTGTCTTCACACCAGCTCACCTAATATCACTTCCCTAGCTGTCTGTGTCTAATACTGCATTTCCTAGACTAGGGTTGGAGAATCTGTAGCTTTCCAACTTCTCCAGTTTTTGTCAGCCTAAGCAATGCTTGGGGCGACTTGAATAGTAGCTCAGCATAATCTTCACAGGTTCCTTGGCACTGCTTTACATCACAGTTCATTTGGGTCAGAAACATATTGAAGATAGGCTATAATTAGATCTGAAAGCATGTTAATGTTCCCTGATGGTCACCCATCCAAGTACTAGCGAGGCCCGACCCTGCTTAGCTTCCAAGATCAGGTGAGATCAGATGTGCTCTGGATACCTAGTGCAAATTAAAACCTTTGCAGATGCATCCTACTAATTGAGACTACATAGTAAGACTAATAAAGCAGATATTACAGAATTAAACCTGATGCTCTCCAGATGTTTTGGACTGTTTCTCATCATATCTAGCAATTATGACTAATGGACCAAAAATATGATAATCCAAAATATCTGGAGACCAATAGGTTAGAAAAGACCTCTTGAGTACTGTAGATTTAAAGCTCATTAAGTAACGGTTGATGTTGGGTTGAAGGAAGATTCTCTTCCTCTAGCAGGAGAAGTCATTTTGTCAGAACCGTTGGTTGCGTCTAGAGACATGATTCCTAATGCTACCAGTCAAACAATATATGTAGTTATTACATCTTGTTTTCTGAACACATTTTCTGCAATAAGATACAGTACACCAATAATGGGAAGCTTGCAAATAAAAGACAGTATAACCTAGAGAGTCTATATTTAAAAATCCTGTTAATGAAGTAGGTAGGGCAACTGTACAATTAAAACATTGTCTGGAATAACCTACACTCTTGAAGAAAAACTTGGAAGAAGGGTATGTGTGAATATCATGATCAATTTTGCACTCAAAAATCACACTTGAGAACCCTTTTAAATAAGTGTAATATAGTCACATGTAAATAAAGGTTTCTCGTTTATCTGCAATACAAAACACTGTAAAGTCTAAATTATCAATGATTTATGTATTTACACCCAGGACTTTATTTTATTATGTACCTTTTCATTTTAAAAGCCTTCAGCAATGTGGCTCTTGAGGTATTTTAATGAAAAATATCATTGCAGCATTACAGACATTGTCAGGAAACGAGAATGCTGTTGATCATGAATAAATTAAACTGGTGACATGAGATTGATGTGCAATTAAATCCCCGCAAAGAGAAAACTGGAAGCACAACTGTACATGGCTTAAAGATGAATTAGGGAGTAACACAGATGTTGATGAAATGCCATCATGTTGTGGCAGGTGCCAACTCCAGGCCTCCAGCACATTTTTACTTTGTGCCATTGAACGACTATTAAAAGTTATAGAGACTTGACCTTCAGTCAACATGGCAGCAAACTAGGTTTAACTAGTGTGATGGAATGTCAGAGTGTTGCAACTTTTTAAAAATAGCAATGGAACCAACAACAAACGTCTGCTGGTTTTGCTTTTTTTTCCAAAGGGAAGCGAAATCTGCCAACAGCAAGTCTCTTTGATTCCCATGATGACTCTAATGTACAATATTTCCAAGCTACCACATTCGAGTGTGAATCTAAGCAAAGCATAAACAACATAGCCTGAGAACAGGATGACTTCAAAAGTGTGAATGACCCTTTCACTGAATCGATAAACAACTCAGTAGGAATGGCAATAAATAAGAAAACTTATTTCTTGGCAGTTAAAAATACGGTCACCTGCCTTTTGAAGGTTGAGGGCAGAGAAAACGAAGTACTCATAATCAAAGTAACTGGTGAAAATTATTGGGCTGGTTCCAGGATAAGTTCATTAAACTTTGTTCCCTTTGAAATCAATGATACATAAATGATACCTAATATTTTCCATTGCTGGTTTTTAACTAGTTCATAAATCAGTTAAAGCTTAATGTTCTCGAGTTAAGGGAGTGGTGGAGCTAACAGGTGGATAAGAGCAGCTGTGCAGTGTTATGATAGTTGGAATAGGGGAAGTTTAACTATGGACTGGGTAGTGGATAGTTGAGGGCAGTGATATATTAGTTAACTTATTGAAGGCTGTATTCAAGATTAGTATTTAGAAAGAAAATTTTTTTATCTCATACACAAACACACACACACACACACACACAGAGAGAGAGAGAGAGAGAGAGAGAGAGAGAGAGAGAGAGAGAGAGAGAGAGAGAGAGAGAGAGATCACTTACTTTGAAAACCCTTTTTGGGTCCAGAACACACACAACATTCCGCACAGGCTATCTTCACAAACACTGCAGCAACTTGTCTTTATTTTATACAGCTTTTGTTTTTTTAAAAAATAGCAAATTCATAGGAGAGAGAGCTATAAATGTTGCAACTAATCTTGAATCTACATACTGAGAGGCATGTACAGCCAAATGGCCTTTTTTTTAAAGAGAAGAACACTAGGCTGATCATGTGTCCTGATGATTAAAAGTAACTTGCATTTTAAACTTTTAATTCATAGGATTTAAGTCCTTTCCTAAAGGATTTAGCTGGATACTGCAGGGCTTCATATACCAGTAAAAGGAGACTGATAGGAATCATATTATCTAGTTAATGTAAATCATTTTGATTTAAGGGTTTTACGTATAATATTGTTTTTCAGAATGATAACTGCAAAACCAGTAAATGAGCACTGAATCAGACAGAGAAAATTATTTTGGAAAACAGCATTTAATCATTATAATCCAAGTCCCTATAATTTCAAATGAAAACAAAAAGAACAATGGCTGTAATGTATATCATCACAGTTACTGCACCCTCTTTCCTTGCATAAAATTTACACAAAGAGGTCTGGTGTGCTTATACAAAATAAATGACCTGAATATGGAAATCACATATGAAAATAATTAATCTCCCCTCCTCTGCTCTATTCCTCCTTCTCTCTATCATTCTTTCTCTCTCCCCAACCCACTTCCCTTGGGTGTGCTTAAAACGTGTTCTACCTTTCCTGGACCTACGCCATCTTGGGCAAAGCATGGCAGAAGAGGATGACCACATGGCAAGAAGACTACCTCTCCAGAATAAGACGCCATTTGTCCACAAGGACTTCAGCACGTCTCACTCCAGAATGTATCATGGATTAATTCTAATCAGGAGGCTTTCTATTGTTCCACTTACACATTTACCAGGAACTGTGTCTGGCAGTTGGGACTCCCCCTATTGACTTTGCAGCTCCCCCATTGTGACTTTGCAGCTCCCCCATTGACCTGCTAATTACCCAAAGATTACCCAGGCTATTGGACAATGCCCACCTTCTTCCTTTCCATTATCACATCTCTGATAGCCTATTAAAAAACAGATACGGCGCAACCACACCTGGGCAGGGGTCTTGTTTCAGGACGCCCAGGACCTCCCTTGGGCAGGCCCCCAGACTGCTTCCATTGGACATTCCCGAAGACCACCCCTTTGCCACCCCGGGGAGGCGCACACCTTGTGGGAGGGTGAGGGAAAGGTATAAAATGGTATCCATCTTTGTCTTTGGGGCGGAACATTCTCGCACTGTCCTGGTGGGGTGTTCGCCTACTGACTTTTATTGGGCTCAATAAAACCAGTATTTTTCTATGGATCTCTCTCCTGCTGGACTCTTTATTGGGAATTCACAGGCCCAGCAGCTTACAGGAGGAATAGCCTGCTGTGGACTCAACAGTTCTTTCTGTTCTTATTTCACTATGGGTTGCAAGGCTTTGGTTTGATTTCCTACTCTGAAATCTGAACACATTTTTGTAGGTTCTGCATTTTAAGTAGTATGCATCTAGTTATGTGTTTTAGCTAAAATATGCATTAATTTATCCAGTAAAGGCCAAAATCCTGTTGAGTAACAGAAGGGAAGTTGTACATTTCAATCCATTTCTCACTTATGAGATTCTTAGGATTTTGTGTCAATGTACCAAGCCAGTCCATGCAGGACCCCACCCTTGAGAATCACAAAGGAAGATCTCTATTTACCAGCAAAAATGCATTGAAACTTTGCTAACCTTATGCAATAGAATTTGAGCCAATGTGTGTTTGTATTTACTATAGTTGTACATATATCAGCCTGACATACTTTAAATCCTGAACATGGCTTTGTGTGTATTTCACCCAAGATGCACTATATACCTCTTAAATATAGGAAATTTAATAGGAAGTATTCCTTTTCACAACAAATCCTGAGAGTTGTGAAAATTCTACTTAAAATCAGACTATGGAATCCAAAGATCTGTAAATAGTATTCTAATAACAAGCTCATTACAGTTTAATACAGGATCTAAGTCAAGTATTACACTATTTCAATGCTTTTCTGCTCATGCAGTGGTTATTTTGCCCCCCCACCCCCCGGTATTTTTGTCAAACTGCTCAGGAGGATCCCAAGATCTTCTGAAAATACATCTGAGAGCATCACAGGGCTCAACCTGACAGAAGCTATTCTACTGGATTCCACCTATTGCATTCAGATAGTCCAGTCACACTTCAGTTCCCAGGGTTAATAAATTAGCATTCAATAATACCCATTTATATGATTTGCTTTGCTTGGAACACGGAGTCTGGCAATGATATTGCAATGCAAAAAACCCACCCCCACACACCTACCTTTGTTTATCAGCCCTATATTAGGTCTCACCTCCCCAAAATTTACATATATTTAAAAACCATTATTCCTAATTCCCATGTATTTAGAAATATTATGAAAGAAGAAGCTCCTTAAATTTGAAACAGAGGATTTAAAACAGGCAAATATTTGTCATTGTTCAAGTACCAGAAAGCAGCTGGAAATTGAATTTTTCTGCCGGTCTTACACATCACTAAAGACTCAGCATGCAGATTTCCACATGGTAGATGCCAAACAGAGCCAAGTTAGCTCACAGAAAAGAGACATTGTACAAACTGTGGAAACCAAGCTGCACAATTAATTAATTCATTGATGGCCCATTCAAAAACCATGTAGACTTGGCATCATTCTTATTTTTAGATAAAACACAAGAGCAATTTCTTAAGTACTGGGACTGGAAGACAAATTAAAATACTATCAAGATCAAAATCTCCCTCTGTTGGAAAGAACCTTGCTCTGAATAATATAGATATTTTGTCTTGTGTTGAATATGACTTGTTATGTTAGCTATTATTCCTATGAAAGAATGACACATTGGTAGTTAGGGACCCAAGTGTGGACAAGAATGTGTCTGTCTGTTGATTAAAACTGAGATAAAAGCATTATACTCACAAATTATGTGCATGTGAAGAAACATGAATAGCTCTATACATTTATACTTTATTGTCTGTACTTAAAAAAAAGTTGTTTGTTTTAATAAATCAGAATCATATGCCATCAACTCAATTCTGATTTATAGTGATCTTTTCATGGTTTCCCAGGTAGAGGATACTTAGTTTACCATAAGTAGTTTACCATTCCCCTCTTCTAGAGGTGCTATGGGACTATGAAACTTACCCCAGAAGACACTGGTTGGCTCTACTTGCAGGAAGTACAATGGACAATCAAACTCCAAAATCCAACTCCAGTCAGATAAAAAGCAAAGCAAAAAGCAAAGTGTTCTTCTTATATACCACCCCACCCCACGTCAAGTAATCTCTGGGCAGTTTACAGTTTAATTACATTATGCAGGCTACACATCCCCACCACCACAAGCTGGCTACTCATTTTGACCGACCTCAGAAGGATGGAATGCTGAGTAAACCCTGACCCTGCTACCTGGGATTGAACCCCAGGTTGTGAGCACAGCTTTAGCTGCAGTACAGGCATTTAACCACAGTGCCACGAGGCTCCTCACTGATCTATCCAAACAGTTTGACTGTTTTAATGTGCATAAATAATATGAGGTATTAGAGAAGAGCTGATGTGGCAAAGAGCAGCCCAAGTGCTGATGACACCAATGGCAGTAGTCATTATGGTCTAGAACATACAGTCTTGTGCTCACTTCCGTATGAGAGAGAGAGAGAAAGAGAGAGAGAGAGAGATGGTATATAGCAGCGGTTCTCAACCTGTGGATCCCCAGATGCTCCTGGACTGCAACTCCCAGAAACACCTTCTAGCACAGCGAGTGGTGGAAGCTTCTGGGAGTTGCAGTCCAGGTACATCTGTTCATAGATTACCTGAAGACAGGGATAAGCAGTGAGGTGGCCAGGTTAGCGGATAACACGAAACTTTTCTGTGTCTCCAAACTGGGGAAATGGGCTGTAAAATGGCAAATGTGTTTCAGTGTAGGAAAATGTAAAGTAATGCATACTGGGGCAAAAAAAAAAAAAATCTAAACTTTATCTATCAACTCATGGGTTCTGAGCTATCAGTGATGGATCAGGAAAGAGATCTTGGTGTGCTGGTGAACAGCTCAATGAAGGCTCATCTAGTCCAGCTTCCTGTATCTCACAGTGGCCCCACCAGATGTGTCTGGGAGCGCACAAGACTAGATATCTGTCTCCTGATACCACTCCCTTGCATCTGGTCCTTGAAGTAGTTTAAGCCTGGAGATTACACATCTCCATCATGGTTTGTAACCTATGATGGACTTTTCCTCCAGGAATCTGTCCAATCCCCATTTGAAGGCATCCAGGCCAGATGCCATCACCACATCCTGTGGCAGGGAGTTCCACAGACTAACAATGTGCTGGGTGAAAAATATTTTCTTTTGTCTGTTCTTACTCTCCCAGCCCTCAGTTTGAGTGTCTGGTATTTTGTGAGAGGGAGAAGAGCGTCCCTCTATCCACTTTACTCATGCCCTGCATTATTTTGTACGTCTCAATCATATCCCCGCTCAGATGCCCTTTTTTCAGACTAAAGAGGCCCAAATGTTTTAGCCTTTCCTCATAAGGGAGGTGCCCCAGCCCAGTAATCATTTTAGTCGCTCTCTTCTGCACCTTATCCAGTTCCACTACATCTTTTTTGAGATGCAGTGACCAGAATTGTACACAATACTCCAGGTGTGGTCTTACTATCGTTTTGTATAATGGCATTATAATGTTGGCTGTTTTGTTTTCAATCCCCTTTTTGATTATCCCTAGCATGGAATTGGCCTTCTTCACCACTGCCACACACTGGGTAGACACCTTCATTGAGCTGTCCACCAACATACCAAGATATCTCTCCTGATCCGTCAGAGCCCATGAGTTGATAAAGTTTGG
>JAHTLZ010003399.1:6350651-6363888 GCA_023846285.1 Phrynocephalus versicolor
GGGGGGGGGCAGGGCTTTCATTAGTTGGATAACCTGGTCTCTAGCCTGGATGGTATTGCCCTCCAATTTAGATACCAATTGTATAACTTGGGCATTTTTCTACACCCAGCTCTTTCTTGGGAGTCTCCCAGCTCCTTCAGGATCTTGGTGCAAACCCTGGTAATCTCCTGGAGCAACATCTGCAATGTCTTTACATGGCTCCCTTGAGCCTGATCAGAGACTTCAGCAGGCCCAGGTTCAAGGTTTTTACACTGCCATACAAAGCCATTCACTCTTCGGGTCCATGCTACTCGTTGGAGTGTCTTTTCTTATGTCCTCTGCCTGATCCACAAAATTATCCCAGTAAAGGCTCCTACTGCAGGCAACTTCAAGGGAGGGACATTGACCCTTGCTGATCATTCCCCCTCTCTATTTCCTCTGTCCCCTCTGGGTTTATATGATTGGTTTGTGCTTTCTGTTTTTTTGTTTTTTTTTGTTTTAAGGCTGCATTGTAGTGCTTTTAATGGTTTTATCTTTATCTTTTGGTCATACTATATTTGCTATAAATGCCCAGGATAGTGCCTTGGCACTAATGAGAGTAGTATATAAATTGAAGAAATATATGACTAAAACAAATATTCCAAAAAATTGGTTTACAATTAATTTCTTATGAAACAGAGGCCTTTTTAGTCCATCACCTGGAAGTATTGTCCAGCATTACTTATCTTTGACAGATCATTTTGAGTTTTAAATTGAGATTTTCTGATACATTTAAAACATGTGGATATTCTAAAAATCATATCCATTTTTTTTGGACCGAGGTCAATTCATTTTAATTTAATTTACACAAATGTCTTTACTTCCATCCAAAAGAATGGCAGGTTATTAAAACATGCAACGTTACCTGTAGGAGTTTCCATCTGCCATTCAAGTCTTCAACATGGTTGAGAGAATATGGGGAAAGCTTTATCTCAGATGAGGTAAACTGGTGAGCTAGGTCATTAACATTGTTCACATTCTCTTTCAGAGGTGCAATTTCAGCTCGGTAAGCCTGTGTAAAGAAATGACGTATACTTAATAATTCTGTATGTTGAAAAGTTGAGAGGTTTTTTTCAAATTAAAACAAGTAGCAAACCAAATACTTCAGGTTGAAAAAATAAAACAGCAGACTAAAGAATCTTTTTTTGGATTTCCAATATCACAGCACAATAATATTTACAATTATATTATATCACATTCAGTACCATTAACATTTGTATCCTGGCTAGGTTAGATTGTAGGACTGTATTGCAGAGGTTTCAATTGTTTCTGTCAGGATGCCCACAAAATGTGGCGATAGAAGAGCGATATTTAGTGCCACGGCCTTTGGCCTATGACATCCCTCAGGGCCCCACATAGTATTATTTAACATCTATATGAAGCTCCTGAGAGACTTCACATGGAGCTTGAAGTGACGTCCCACCAATACGGCAAGAATACACATATCTACTATTCCTTTTTTCCTAACACCGAGGAAGCAGTCAGGACCCTAGAATTTTGCCTGAGTTTGAAAACAGGGGGGATGAGGAGGAACCTAAATCCCTACAAGGAAGAGGTGCTACTGGTCAGTAGAAAGTTACAATTCAGAAATTGAGATTTAACCCATCTTAGAAGCAGTGGCAATGAGTGCCTTTACGCAACAACTCCACTTAGTGCACCAACTACAACCTTTCTTTAGTCAATCTGACTTTGCAACAATTATCCACACTTAGTTACATTATTCCTTGACTATAACAATATGGGAATACAATTGAAGAAGATTAAAGATGACATAAATGAGGCTGCTAACTGCTGCATGATCTTGGATCATATTGAAAGACCGATACTGAAAGACCTTCAGTGGCTGCTAATGGTTTCAATTCAAGATGCTGCAATTTGTTTCCACTCTGACTGATTTTAAGAAGGGAATTAAAACAAATATTTCTAGAGTGACATACGGTGCTTAGCTTGTCCTGCTGTGTTGTTTTTGTCTGTAACCTTGGCAATTTTAATGCACTTTGCTTGTTATTGCTTTATGATGGGTTGGATTTATATCATTTTATCAAGAAAAAATAGTTAAATGTGGTTTTAGCTGGTTTTATTATTTTACAGATTTGCAGGCTTTCTTGAAAGCTATTTTCAGTGGAAAGGCAGAGTATAAATGTTATAAAACTAAACAAATAATAAATATTTTGTTGCCTTACTTTGTTATGGAAAGCCTCATATATATTTCTGCAGGGAATGTTCAGATATGAAGGAATTGCAGTTTTCTTTTTTCAGCTAGAATATTGAAATTAACCCAAACACAAAAATGATATATAGACTGATAGAATTTGAGAGGTCTCAGTTTTAATCAATAATAAGTATTTGCTTCAATCATAATAATAAGCTGGAAAAATAGACACTTTGTCATTAAAAGACGCATACAGAGACACTTTTGTAATTATTGATTAGAATTGAGACCTCTCAAATTCTATCAATACCAAACTAAGAAATTTTAAGCCCAGGAATGAACGGAACACACCTTCCACTAAAAAAAGGAGGAACAGGTATGAATGAACATTTATGTAAGAGAAACATGATTGTAGAAGACTCTGTAACCAAGTACATATTTCAAATCTAGTGAAATATTTTATCAGTCTCTTTTTTAAAAACTGGCTCAAATCTAGTGAAATATTTTATCAGTCTCTTTTTTAAAAACTGGCTACAGAGAAGTTGGCAATATATTCTGAAATAGTGTCAGGTTGGCTTATAGGTTTTAAAATATATTGAATAATATGATTTTATATATTAACTTTCTTTTCATTAGGACAGGAAAAGACTTCATTTTCTGTTTTTATTAGCAGAAGCGAAATGTGTTTTTCATTGGACTAAGTTTGTGTTTCCTTCCTACTTTTGACATCTGCAACAAAAAGGATTAGATCTTTTTCTGTTTACCAAACAGAAAAGAAGTATGTGGAATATGCTTACTAGCATGATACAGATGGTACTTGTCTTTATGGTATGCTAAATACAGATTAATATGAAATATACAGCAACCTGCCAAGAAACTAAAACTACCGTGTTCTCTTTGCTCTAGCAAAACAGAATTACATATTACTTGCTTGTGATGTAATGCTACAGGCAATGCTACTAGGACATATTTGTCTTTTGAATGAGAGGTAGCTCTGGGGGCCTCTTTGTAACATTTTCTTTGTTTAAAAACACACAAGAAAAGAGCAGAAATGGAAGCAGAGAAACATTCTTAAACCAATGCTATGTGCCATCTAGCATTTGACTTATGGAGAGCCTCGCACAGTTTTCAAGATAGATGAAATACTTAAGCAGGTCTTTTGCTAGCACCTCTCCAGCCCCAGTGAGTTTCCATGGCTAAACAGGGATATGATCCCAAGCCCAGCTTAATACTAATCCATCAGTCTGTATACTGTTCCACCTCTCCTCCACTCAAACTTGAAGCTAAGAAACTTTCTTTTCCCTTCCCCTGTCCCTTTGAAAACATCAAAACTGTGGTCTCTGTCGTGGAGGCAAACACACGTCCTGCAGGCTACACCATAACTCTGCAACAAATTGCCCATTCACAAAAAACAAACAAAAAAACCCAACATTCTGTAGACATTAACAAGGGTCATGTGTCTTTTTCCTAATAAAATATATGGAGTAGACGCAGTAACTGATAATCATCTCAGTTTCCACATTTTTACAGGAAAAGGATTTTTAAACCCTTCCTACCTCACAGATGTTTATACACAATGTTAAATAAAAACTCCCAATAAGATGTATTTGAAATAAATAATAACCATCTTCCTATGAGACACAATTTTGGTTTTGCTAAGCTAAAAATTAAAATATATTGGCTTCATATGAACCACAGTTATAATAGCTAAAAATTCCCTGTCTTCACAGACCATATACTCCGAAACTACTCTCAGTGCTTCCTTTTAAGGTGCAACTGAATGGGTACTGTTTTGGGTTACAAAGAAGATATAACTGGTGTTATAAAGCAGACAATTTATCAGAAACGACTTGGCTTGGGGGTAAAATTAATATTGGGCAGAATCCATATGCCAGTGAAAGTCAAAAAGCATAAACTGGAGCAGCAAATCACTATCAGTCAAGGAGTTAATGCTTCTAA
This sequence comes from Phrynocephalus versicolor, assembly GCA_023846285.1. Classification (NCBI taxonomy): domain Eukaryota; kingdom Metazoa; phylum Chordata; class Lepidosauria; order Squamata; family Agamidae; genus Phrynocephalus; species Phrynocephalus versicolor. Next base: position 6,354,781 of record JAHTLZ010003399.1, read on the forward strand.
TTAGGGATGGGAACAAAATGGAAAAACTGACTTCCATTTTGTTCCGTTTCATCCCCCATGGGTTTCATTTTGTATCATAAGTAACAATTTTTTTCAAAAGAATTTTGTTACAAAAGGGAATCTCCCGGCAGTGGGCTGAGAGGTTAGCATTGACATCCGCACTCCCCTCTCAGCCCCCTGCTCCAACCCACTACCTCCCAGCTGAGAGACAGCATTACCAGAGCCTTTTGGGCGGCAGGCCTCTTACAAGCAGAATGAAATGGTTTGTTTTAAACAAAACATTTGTAACAAAATGCTGCTTCTTTGTTTTTGTTTTGTTTTGTTTCATTACATAATGAACCAACAAATCAGCATTTTGTTTTTCGTTTGGTGCCCATCGTTACTTCTAATCCTTGACCCACACCAGTTAAATGACCTGGCATACTATGCAGAATACAAAAGTCAACTTCTTACCTACTCGCAATTTGGTGCCATGATTAGTGTCATTTGACTTATACCACCATATGCAAGTAATAGGAGTCGGGTATTTCATTTTATTTTACTACATTAGTTTTTTTTAAAAAATAAATTTAACTTTTCTTTATTTACAATGGTACAGGAAATCAATTCTACACATTAAGAACATATACCCTTAGACATTTGATTTTGTTCTGTTCTATCTGTTTAAAATGCTCATATTCTCTAAAAATGTAACATAAATAAAAATATATCAGAAATTATATACTGTACCTTTCTGGTTACAACTATAATGACTAATGAAGTAGATAACATTTGCCAATTTTTTCTTGCCATTAAGAAAGCCCTTACTATCAGGCAAACTGTCACTGATCATGACAGATTTATTCCAATAATATCAACAGCCAATCATCACTTGCGTCTCAATAGAGTATAAAGAGCCACTATTGCTTTGTCATTTGTTCCTTTTCTTAGTGGAAAAGGTTCAAAATCTTGTCAGCCACACTCTGTATGCTTGGAAGTTGCTACAGAAATTCAGCATAGCCCTAATAAAGCAGAACATGTAATATTATTTTAAAAACTTATGAATTAACATTTTACTTTACTGTATTTTTGAAAGCTGGACAAGATGTTCACCATTACTTAATTTTAAAAAAACCCTCTCAAACATAAAAAAGGTAGGATCCCCAAAATGATACCCCAAAGTAATTGAAAATAATGAGTCAACCTTGCTTGTTTCAGCAAAAGTTTAACAGAGTTACCAGTCATTTTGTCATTCCATGAAAGGAACAACATTATGCCATCATTATCACAAACAGCAACATGCTGCTTCAGTGTTTTGGTACATAGTCTTTGATCATGTGGAGTCAGTTCAAAGGCTTTGCTGTAGATTTCTAGTTTCCCATAGCATTTTTTTCAGAATTTGTGATAGGTAGAGATGGGCACGACTTAGCGGTATTTTCGTTTTCGTTTTTGTTTTTCGTTTCCGTTACGTAACGAAACGAAAAACAAAAAACGGCTCAGAACTGGAACGAAAACGGAAACGAAACGACTAATTTCGAGCCAATTTTCGTTTTTCGTTACTGGAAAAACACATAATGGAGCTAAATGGGAAGAAACGAAAAATTTTTCATTTTCGTTTTTGTTTTTTCGTTTTCGTTATGTAACGAAACGAAAACGAAAAATTTTGAAATTAGCTCACGAAAACGGAAACGAGCCAAAACAGACCCCTAGCCGAAAACGAAAACGAAAACGAACAATTTTTCTGAGTCGTGCCCATCTCTAGTGATAGGAGACCAAATAAGCAGCACTCTTTGCTTTGAATGCAATGAGTACCACCAAATACTAGCTTGCTTTGTGTTAGTAAGCTAAACTATGGAAGATCAAACCAAATGCTGAACATTTCCCAGTATCCCATTTTAGATTTCCCCCCACCCTGCAAAAATTATCTACCCTTTCTTTAAAGCGAAATGGTTCTTGCATGCTCAACTAGTGTATTAATTGGCAATATGTAACATTTAATATGAAGCATAGAAAGGTTAGCTGAAAAATATTGCCTTTTTAAATGATGAACAGTAGATGCCCCACATAGCCGTGAATGAGTGTGAATACACTTTCAACTGCCTTGCACACTCCAACTTGATATCATAAAACAAATGCAGTTATTAATGATGTACAGTGAACGCTTCCTTGGAAGGGATGTCAACATACTTTAAGCAGTGTGGCATTACTGAGCTTTCAAACAGAAGGAAAAAAATGTTCCTGAAACAAATGTGTGGATGAAATGCTGACAAATGATATGATACAAAGTTCTGTGGCATGAGCTAGGCATATGTTGCTACCTGGCTCTAATCCTTCCTAGAGCCCTGATTATGTGTCTTGTGATTTCCAATGCTCCCCACACACAAAGGAGGGCTTGGAAGACAACTGTTGTGAAAATGATATGCCATGAAGACAGTGTTGAAGCAAAGGATAAAAGACAGAAACTCAGAATTCGTAGTTGCAAGAATGGTGGCTTCTATCAGCCATAGTGCTGGGAGGGGCCTCTTTGTCTACCCGACCGGTTGGAGTCATTTGTATGCAGTCTATGGGACTGCTTGCAGGGGCAGTAGGTTAGATAAGGCCTTGCCACATGGTGAGAGGCCTCTTTTTCAATCCAGCCATAGCCCCCTTTCTGTGGTGGGTAGTGCAAGCGGTAAATTTAAGCCAGGTGAAAGTTACTGAATAATATACCCTTATTGAGCCCGTAGCCCTCAATATGAATTAGGAAATAGATTAGTAAATTGGGAACATTAAGTGTTAGGTATAAATAGTTCAAAGATTAGGAATGAGGGCTGCCCAAACCATAGGTTTTAGGAAGGTGCTAAACAGGTGGGCAGTGCCCTTCTAATAATATTAGGAATCATTAACTGATCTGCTTGCACTACGTTTAAGGGACGTTTAACAGCTGAATTGAGTGAATTCATATCAGTAAATTGTAGCCCAATTTTAATCCCACAAATGTGTCTCGCCTCTTTATTTGTGGGGTGGGTGGACAATGGAGAAAGTAATTTTAGGTTGAATTTTAGGCTGGAGGGGGTGAGGACAGGAAATTATGAAGTGATGTTTCCTTGTTTTACTGTGGTACCTCTAATTATGAGTGACTTTACTTATGAGCAATTCATTTTAAGAGCGGAAAACCATTGGCATTTTAACTGCTGCCTTACAAATTTTAGATGTGGTCTGTTCTCCTTCGAATTTTTTATTTTTTATTTTTATTTTTTAGATAGGCTGCTCTACTTATGAGTTATTCATCTTATGAGCATGCACTTTGAATGAATTAAACTCATAAGTAGAGGTACCACTGTATTTTCCAAAGTACCTAAATGTGTAATTATGCTAAGAGTCAAGAGGGAAAACTAATGCTCATAGGCTTAAGATACAACATTATAGGAATCAAAGATCTTGATCTTGAGTTTATCAAGAAAAAAATATTGAACAGACTAAGACTCAGGTTTTTCCATCTTTAAGTGTGCAGGTATGTATGTGTTAATTTCATCAAAGAAAGCTATGACCATAAAACAGGACATCCGAGCTGGTTTATCATGCTCCATACCTTGCTATTCAAGATACACTGTATTGAATAAAAGGGAAACAAGTTTTGCAAAATGGGATCATAAAACTATCATTGGAATGCCAGTGGGAGCCCTACTTTAAGGGACCATGGCCTGATTTTGAGATTTCTCCCTCCAACTGAAAGGCCTCTCAAGGGCAAAAGACATCCTGAGAGAGCCTCAGAAACAGAATAGGATGAAGATAGGAAGATTTTTTTTTTAGTAAATCACTGTACATTGAAGATATCGATTCTTGCATGATGATGTCTTCTTGACTGTATGGCATAAATTTACTCCAATATGATTTCAGCCAGGGATTCAAAGCAGCCGCCATTCCATACTAGGAGCTGCTCTCTTCATAATCAGTTACATAGAAGATGAAATATTATGTGATCTTTGGCATATCAATTTTTTAAAAATACACTGCCCATTTTAAATACAGCAACTGAGTTTAAATTATCATTGTGTAAATCAAACACCAGTAGTGTGGAATTGTTGCTACTTTCTTTCAGCTCATGGAACCCAAAGTTTCTTCAGAGTAGTTAACAAGGATTTAACTATTGTGTCTCTACTTCTATGTTTAAGGACCCAGAGGTGTGTGGTAATAATATGAGATTAAGATATCTAACTTTTATGGAAACTCCCCATTCAGATGAGAAGATTAGGTTGGAATTTCATTTGAGCATCCTCTCAAATGAGCTAATAAAATAAAATAAAATAAAATTGGAGTACACAAAGTCCAAGCTGAAAATGGTCTTTCATCAAGGAAACACGAATGACTCTTTGGCCTTTAGAAATTTCCTTTCCTACATTCAATTGGCTTCTTATGTTTTTCCATGGAAAGCTTCTGAATAGCTTCACTGACATTCTCTCACAGGCTTCTCACAGCTGTCTCACATACAGGCAGGGACACTATCAAGTTGATGATGTACACGTTTACTACTTGCTTACATTTTGTAATAGTGCAATCAAACAATTTCAAAGACAACCAGAATTTTTTTTTTACTTCATGCAGACATATGGAACTTGTGTTGTAAGCCTTGCACTTTCCTTTTTAATGTTCTTTTAACCTGTGACTAGAGTGTGGTGCTCACTAGAATAATGCAATGTATTTTGCCAGTTGCATCTGATGAAGTGGGCTTCAGTCCAAAAATTATGACCCTTTGAGCTACCCCAGGATTCACTCTTTGTTCTGACTAGTTTTTTTAATAGGCCAAGTGAGTGATTTTGCAGGCATGATCAAACTTCAGTCCTCCAGATGTTTTGGACCACAACTCCCACAGTCCTTTGCCATTGGAAATGCAGACTTGGAATTCTGGGAGTTGTGGTCCAAAACATCATGAGGGCCGAAGTTTGGACATGTCTGGAGCTTTCAAGCTGCATGGAATCTAGACAATGGGTTCTAATTCCTTTTGGTTTCTAATTATTCTTAACATACTTGGAATTCTTCCTCAGATATCAGTAGAACTATTGCACTTAAGTAGGTTCGGGCCTGGTTAATAGTTGAATGGGATTTTATAAGGAAATGCCATCGATTTCCAAGTAGGGCTAGGAAAGAATCTTGCTGGGAACCCAGAAGAGCTGCTACCAAGTCAGAGTTGACCGTATCAGGGTGGAATCAACAGTGGTCTGACCCAGTATTAGATAATTTTCCAGGTCCCTATGATCATACATCTAAGGGTCAACTAAACTAAGGATGATGCCTTTTTTTGAAAAGGTAGGCATAAAACCTTGTTAAAGGAGAGAAAAATGCTTAATCACATGGAATACACATTTCCATTCAACTCTAGCTTGTCTGTCAGTCAAATAGCTTAGAATGTGGCGAAGATGACAGTATTTAATACATGTGTTGAAAATATTTTACCCAGCCTTTGCTTGCCAAACAGGAGTCCAAAAGTGGCTAAATATTCTGAATAGAGACCAACTATTTTAAACATTTTTTAAAAGTGTTCTGCTTATATACTGCCCCATAGTGCTTAAAGCACTCTCTGGGCAGTTTACAATTTAATTATGCAGCCTACACATTGCTCACCCACTCCAGCAAACTGGATACTCATTTTACCAACCTCAGAAGGATAGAAGGCTGAGTCAACCATGAGCCAGCTACCTGGGACTGAACCCCAGGTCGTGAGCCCAGTTTTAGCTGTGCTCAGTGAGCCACGAGACTCCTCATATTTGTTCACTTAAGTTTTATTCTTGAAGTCCAAATAAAACATTATTTTCAAAAAATGCAACAATGCCAAATAGATGAACCTGTTAATACTAATGTCATTAATTTACCCATGATCAACAGTCTCATTACTATCTATAATGGGAGTGTTCCTGTTGCCCAAAGCTATCCAAGCTGACTTTTCTTCTGGAAGGCACAGGGAAAATCCCAACTTTTGGCTCTACACCAAGCTGTTATCCAGCTGCCTTATCATCTACAGTAACTGTGTTTCCATTTTAGCTCCCATCTCTCATAATGGATTTTTTTTCTTTTAATTGTTTGCGTGCTGTTATTAGCTTCAATACTGCCTTTTTAATGTTGCAAGATGCCTCTTCAAATTCATCGTTCTTAAACTTGAATATGTCTAAAATGTTCTGGGTTGTATATTAGCCTTCAATACTGTAAGCTGCTTTGGGTCCTTTTCCGAGGAAAAAGGTGGGGTAAAATATTCAAAATTAAAATTAAAATTTTAAAAAAGCAATAACTGCAAAGTATGCATTTTAAAACATTTTCCCTTCTGCCTTTTACCTGGAGAAGCCTCTTTGTGTTCTCTAGTCGCCAAGAAAACATTATTAGAATTTAATTTTGAGATGTGAGGGCAGGGAGGCTTAAACCATGGCAAAATCACCCCCACACTCGCAGAGATGCAAGAGGAACTTTAGGGCCAAAAACTGTGTGCCTTGAAAAAATTATATAATGGGGTTATGTGGGGTGATGCGCAGAGAGGAGTCTGTGGTGATGTGAGACTTTGGAGGAACATTTGTTACCTGTTGTCCTCCCGAGCTAAAACAAGGAGTGATTTTAATTCAATTGCTGTACTCCTCTCCTCCTACGCAGTTTGCTGATTCATTCTAATCCTAGTAACGGAATTTTTAAAAATCACATATTGCCTGCACCAGAAGCCCAGTGTGGCTGTAAGGCCTGTTTTTAAATATATGATATGCTATTTCACAATGCCTGCATCAAAAGAAAGGAACAGTTCTATAAATTACTTCCTACATTATAATAAAATCTCCATTGGGGTATTAGAGAATGCAACAAACAGCTAGAGAACTGACATAGCAAGTTATTTATGTTGCAAAGACCCCACAAGTTTAATAAGATAAAACCTCATGCAAGCCCCTTTCAATAAGCTGTCCAGTGAAACCCAAGTGCTCTGAGTTTGCCAGAAATAAGTTACAGATCATAGAGTCTAAGCCATGCAAAATGTTGCAGTGGTGCACCAAGAGAACAAAAACAGCAACAAACCATATCAGCTTAATTATCCCTACTGGGAAGGTGCCTGACAAGTACAGAAAGACGATACTATCTCTTGAGAGTCTAGTTTGTATTGACCTAGCAAGTTAATTAGATGCATCATGAAATGGCAAGAGATCAACAGGAGAGAAAAGACTTAGTGAAGGATTGACATCTGAAAGATGTGATAACCAATTAGGGGCTATTCCAGTATGATCAACAATGGCTGCAGCGTCTGTTACCAAAATATCTTAAGTCATGAAACAGGAAAAATAATTGAATACAGCATTTATAATCTTATGGAAAATGTTAAGGAACCATAAAGAAACTTATGGAAGCATCTCAAAACTTGTCATTGAAGATGGAGCAGGTTAATATTAGGAAGGGGTTTAGTGTTTGTTCCAAATTTTGGGGAACTACAAAAATTTGGGCTATACACTCTAACTTGGTATAGGTGCCAGAGGGAGTCGGTTCCCAAGCCCAAATGAATGAACGTGTTAAAGGTGAGCATTTGTAAAATCAGAAATTATACAAGATAAAGACATTATACAGACATTGTGAATCATGTGAGATGTTAAGAGAAGCATCTGTGAAGCAACCAAATCAAGGGGAACAATTAAGTATGAAATCTTTCCCACAGTTATGTACAGTATGTGGCATAAATGAACTAAATGATCATTTTATTTCTAATAAAGTAATGAAAGAATCAAATTAGTTTGAAAATTAAAATAATTTGTGGATTTTAAAAAAAGTATTGTGCCAGCCAACATACCATAATCTATTTTACCAGAGCAAGGCCTGGAATAACAGCTTTACAAGGATGTAGGATCATATAGATAGGGTGTTGCTTATGTAACCTGGCTTTAGGCATCCTCACATCAAATTGGTGTTAATGTGCTGTCCCATCACAATCTGGCTAGTTCCATTTTGAATCACGTCAAATGTTCTTGAATTATTTTCAGAGGCAACTCTACACAAAGCGCATTGCAGCATCAAGTCTAGATGTATCCAATGCACAAGGAAAGACAGGTCGAGTTTGGCAGGAGAAGCTTGCAAAACATGCCCCTAGCTATACCAAAGGCCATTCTGAATGTTGATAACACCAGGGTCAGCAGTCAAGATGGTCTACAACAATGGGCCCTAATGTTGGGTAACCCAGGTGTTCTCGGATAGCAACTCCCAGAAACCCCGGGCTGGTGGTGAAGACTTCTGGGAAATGCAATCCAAGGACATCTGGGTTACCCAAGGTTAGGAACCATTGGTCTACAAGATCCCTTCTTGTTTCCATGACCATTCATAAAGGAAAAACTAGGCAAGGAAAAATCTTACACTTAGCACTTTTTTTATAACCTCTTCCCACAAAGCAACTGCCATAGCTGTTTTTCAACTGTTTTTCAACTAAATATACCTCCCCTTTCTCAAACAGAAGAATTTCAGCACTTACTTATTAACTTATGTCAGTTAGGTTAATGATTTTTTTTAAAAAAACTTCAAAAACATGAATTAAATAAAATTTATAATTATTTATAGGAGAAAACGTTCTATGTGTGGGTAGAACTCTGGCTTTCATCAGTTAAGAAAAACCTAATCTTCCTCAATAAAAATAAATTTCTGTTCTTAATTCTCAATATAATATGCCCAAAATTATCTCTATCCATACACCTTGCTGCTACTACGTATCTCACAAGTATGTATATCAGTGCACTTTCCCACCCAGCCCCAAAATATACTTTTGGTGAAATCAGAGACACATCTTGTACAACTACCAATCCCACTAAGGAAACAAAACTACTAAAGCTGATTATTTCAAATCTCTGCAAGAGTGGGATCAAGTTTTATGGGCTGCCTCTAAGGCAGATGGATCAGACTTGATTTCTGGGAAAATGGAAAAGCTGCATTTTTTAACAAGGGTGGAAGCAGGCAGGGAAATGTTCCATGAGAAATGGACAGCAGGAAACCCAGTCGCAGGCAAGGATGGCCTATTTTCACTGTGTATAGACACCAGAGAAACTGCAAATAAGTGCTATATGATATTTGGGTGGGGGGGGGAGAAGGAAGGAAGGAAGGAAGGAAGGAAGGAAGGAAGGAAGGAAGGAAGGAAGGAAGGAAGGAAGG
>JAHTLZ010003399.1:6379303-6394976 GCA_023846285.1 Phrynocephalus versicolor
ACAACAACAACAACAACAACAACAACAACAACAACAACAACAACAACAACAACAACAACAACAACAACAACAACAACAACAACAACAACAACAAAAACGCTTAAAATAAAATGTTCATCAAAAACAGACTGGCTAACAAATGCAAACACACTGAAACATTCTGGAGCAGAACATTGTGTTCTTTGTTCATACAATAAGGAATTATGTAGTATCTGGAATGGTAGGAATGTATGTAAGAAGTCAATGTCCGTATCTCAACTCAGCAGTGAAGCTAAATATCAACTCTCTCTCTTTATATATACATATGAAACGTTGTAAAATACAAATATATATGTTTTTCACACTTTATCCCTGCTTAAAACAGCCTCAGACATGTCACCCAATAAAGTTCTTTCTGAGAAGTACAAACAGAAATTGTGTCTGAGTGAATTCCAAAGGGCCAGCTATTTTAGCACCATTACTGTGTAACAAGAAAGGGAATCTATAGGGCAGCACAAGGTCTGTTTTGTTCATGAAATATACCAAAGAAAACCCAGAAAACTACAAATAAAGAACCTGTCAAAGGCAGTCGTAAAGCTAGTCTTACTTTCCACCCTTTCTTCCCTAGGGACATTTGAAGAATAGACAGGATGACCTAAATTTGAAGATTATATTTTGTGCTTTTCTTCTCCCCACAGGGAACCAAAGTGTCTGTAAGCAGACACGTCTTATACTATGTTATAAAAGTGTTACAACACAAGGGAAAATGGTGGGCAACTTTGATAGTCAAGGGAAACAGATATTCCTGCCAAAATAGCATGAGTCTCTGTAGGTATGACAGAGCATAGAAATGTGTTCAAGGCCTCTAATAATCAGAAATAAGATTCTGTAGGCATTTCTGACAACGTGCATTTCCAACAGCATTTTTCTCTAGGCATAAACAAAATAACACTGATATCAGACCACCCGGAACAAATATAGTGTGTTATCTACCAACTATGTACTTCAGAGAAGTTCTAAAATAACCCTAGAAGATGATAAAGGAATTTTAGTGAAGAAAAACTGATCTAAACCAGGGAGAGGTAGAATAAGTCAGCTTTTTGCTAAGTACAAATCATATATTCACATAGTATGAAATATTTAGTCTCTAAAAGAGACTAAATAATTTTTTCTCATAGTATGAAAATATATAGTCTCTAAAAGAGACCTAAATATTTTTCCCAGCATTTAAAAAAGGAGAGACTTTTTGGATGAGTTAGTTGTCAGTGAGGTGACAGGAAGAATATGCTAGGTGAATCATCTGACTATGATAGCTTCTTTGCCCATTTCTGTTTTATTGTCAACTTCTTTGCAAAGATTAGAGTTCTGTAAAAAAAAAAAGCGCATGAAGGATGGTTGGGAAATTCATTCATTTGTTATGTGTGAAGTATCTTAATATATTGACCACACATTACATTCTATCATTTCCAAAACTAGCAATGGGCTTGGCTTATTGGAATCCTGAGGCCCTCAACAATGTAAGAATATGAAAGAGTGAATTTTTTAAAATGGCAGGAATCATGAGCAACATTTCTCTCTGTGCTGCTTATTTCTGTTTCTCTTGTGTGTCATTTCACAGCCTGTTGGAGAGTAGAAAGAAGGCAAAAGCAGAGACAAAAAGCTGCTAAAGAAGTTAAGACAAGAAAAGAATGGCATGTCTATCTTTTCCTTCCAAGATGTATCTACCTTCAAACTCCTTCAGTTTCATCTATCTTCATGATGTGCCTTTGATGGGATGAAAACAACAAAGGGTCAGGCTGTCAGGCTACCATAATGTTGGGCTATATACACAAGGCACAGACTAAATACTGGTCATATTGTTGTTGTTCTTTTATGCCATCATGTCACCTCCAACTTATGGCCAACGTATGGGTGGCCTCCAAAATGTCCTGTCCTTAACAGCCCTCCCCACTGTTGTAAACTCAAGGCAGTGATTTTCCTTATGCAATCAATCCATCTCATATCCAATTCTTCTCTTTTCCTGCTACTTTTAATTTTTCCAAGCATAACTGTCTTGTCCATTTAACTCTTGTCTTCTCATGCTGTGTGTTAAGTCTCAGTTGTGTCATTTTTGCTTCCAGAGAAAACTCGGGCTTGATTTGATCAAGGACTCACTTTTTTGTTTGGCAGCCTAGTGTATCTGACAATAACTGGCTTACAGAGCAAATTATTGCTACTACACAACATTTATGTAGCTTGTGGTTATGTAGATGAACTCAGAATCCTCATCACAGAGAAATCCCATCTTGTAATAAAATGAGGGGCATTCCTCTCTGCCTGTCAATATTTGTACCTTCAATTTTGTTTCCCTGCCATGTAAGAACAGAGATACAGGCAAAAATTAATAACATCCATGGTTGCTTTTGCTTTGGTTTCATGAACTGAACAGGACCACTGTTCGAAAACAGCTTTCAACATGTCAAATTGACTCACACAAATTTCTAAGGGCTTTTTGAAATTTATGCCAGTCACCATGTACTGTATATGGTACCTTACTTTCCCCATTGCACCCATCTTCTCACTTCTGCAACAAATTATTTTGGAAGATCATACCCTGTGGTTATCATTTTGTGCTTGGACTGTGGGAAGATCTCCACCAATGGGTGCCTGTCGCTTCAGTTCATCTTCCTTCAACTGCAGCCATGCCAAAAGCTCCTGAAGAGAAAGGTGTATTCTTCTCCACTGGTCAGAACTGGCTTCTAGATGAGACCTAGAAAATATACAAATATGTTTATGGTTTTCAGGAAGAGACTAGCATTTTAACAACAACAACAACAACTTCTAATTGCCATGCATTCTAGGCCTTTCATTGCTATAATCTGGGTATTAGCCTGGAGATGCTATGGGTTTTGTTTTTTTTGCTATATTTCTCTAATTTTCAGGTATTTTGTTTACTTTCTATCACACCTTCCTTCCTGTAGAGGGATTCAAGACAGTTTACAAATGATTTAAAGGCATAACAATTAAAACAATTACAACTGCACTATTAAAAGCATTTTAATCATTTTAAAAGCACAAAATAAAACCCATTAAAGCAAGTTCATGCACTTTTAATTCCCTTCTTCCAAGAGATCTTTATCATTGAAAACAATGCAGATGTCAGAAATAAATCCAATCTAAATACTCAAACTATATATAGCTTTATGTCAAAGTTCAGATCAATCACAGAGGGAAATATCAGCATACCATCATACCATCCCACACAGCACTGAAATGTCGACAATGGAAATTTAAGGAAACCCACTGCTTAGATAATTAATATAAATAATGATGATGATGACAACAATGACGATGACCACGACGACGACGACGACGACGACGATGATGATGATAGTCCTACTTTTTAAGATGTCAACAGGAAAATATCTTTCAATTCAGAAAAGATTTTTGCTTCAAAATCCAATAGTAAGAATAAGTCCATGGAATCAGTGGGGATCTGGTAAATCAGCACCTAAGTAAGTTCTGTTTATACTCTAGTTCCAGTTAATTACAGGATTTCAGTCAGAGACTCCAAAGGAAGTCATTACTACTGTGAAGTCTTTTGGAAACAAAATTGAAATGAAGCACCACTGTAGCTCCAAACACTGAGAAGAAAAACACATTTCATGGATTTTGCTGATTCAACTGAAAGTTTGAACTTTGAAAATAAAACTTGCAGAGATAAAATATAATGTACTGTACAATGCACTACACCTAAATATACTAGATTGTGAGTGATCAGTACAACACCATGTAGTTCTGAAATAATAGGAAAATCTTGAAAAAGACATCCCACGTGATAGCTAGGTTGACAGAGCCAAAATCACAAAATTCTGATTTGATTCCTATTTAAATGTTGCTTGTTTAATTATATATGATTTCTGTGACAGCTGTGAAAAAGGCTTTGCTGTAAACAGACTTTTCCAATTCTCAGGCACAGGGCACTATATTTTACTAAGCTGCAATAATGCAAACACCATCACCTCTTTTGAGAAACAGAGATTAAAGCCTTGACTCTGCTTCCCACCTACTTATTTTGGTTGCACTAAGCCCTTTACTCAAATTTTCTATTTTGACAGAGCAAGAACACTGTTTTTATGTTTAATTCAAGAAGGCAAAGCAACCATGATGAACTAAGGTTGCTATTTTCCATTTGATTAATGTCAGTAGTATCAAAATTACAACAAGTGAGCTGTAGAAAATCTCCTTTATTAAAATGCCTCTATTTCGTTAACATGCTGTCTTTCTATTCTCAGACTTCCTTTTTCTGATATGTTCATAGGTAAACATAGGGGTATGAAGAAGATTTCTAATAATTATATTCATTTTCTTGTGCTTTTTATAGCAAGATTCATTTTCTACTCACTTCAGCCATCAATATTTTTCAGCTTCACAAATTTCATTTATTTTTAATGACTAATGTTATGAATATGGGTTTGGCTATCACACACACTGAGCTCCCTGGAGGCTACAACTGCAGAAAACTAATAATTCATATATTGCTTTGAAAAAGTGTCTTCCTTCAGTTACTCCTTGAACTCTCCCAAAAATAAAAAATACTGTATACAAGCAAGCAAAAGAGTATTTGAGTTGACTGATTCAGCACCCAAATAACTATTATAAAAATAAAAACACTTCAGGGAGGATAGTTACTTTTAGAGGATAGTTTTAAGCCCTCCAATTGATCTGTTGTTATGTTGCCTTTGTTGAAAGGTCTTCATCTCTGCCTCAAAATGTTATTTACAAACCTAGCACCACACACTTAATCAAAGTGCTTGGACACTTCCTTGAGAACAAGTTTCACTGAATCCACTGATCAGTATTTACAAGTAAATGTGTTTTAGTCACATTCATCCTTCTCAAAAATCCCCCAATTACAAGTAAGAAGATTCACTTTTTTGTGCAGATGAATTGCCATGGATGAGATCCAAAACAAGTGAATTACTCATGAGGCAGATAAGCCATTGATATAAGAACACAGGCACTATGTTTGTAAATGGCTCGCTGTGAAATTTTCTCTACATTAAATTTCCCAAACAGCCTGACATTAAACAATGTCTAATAAAGATATTGTCTCCTGGAAGTTGGTTTGGGTTTTGTTCTCATAACCCAACATGGCTATCTTAGTTTACATCTTCACTAATAGGAGATGATGAAGAGTAATCTCCAGGAGATATTCCAACTACACACACAATGTCCTTATCGGTTCATACCTAGCCTTTTCGGTATCACATTATAGCTAGACTATTTAGAACATGACCAACCAAACCATACTTACTGGGGAGCAAGTTTCATTTAGGAAATGGTAATAGGATTGAGATGCATGTCATTACATTTATTTATGAAAGAATGGGAAGCCACAGCTGTCGATATAAAAGTAACAGTGTACATTTCATAGAAAGTGCAGCTTCTGGCTAAGCATGCTTACTCTCTTTTTCTACATTCTTACAAAGATTACAGAAACTCATCAACCTCCTCACATCCTACGGTCTCTTACATGCAAAGAAAATTAATCATTCTAACAAAGTAATTCAATGTCTGAAATTGTTTAAATTACTGCAAACCAAGCCATTTTAGCTCAATTTGAACTAAATAGAATGCTTACGCTTCAGGAGGAGGAGTGGGAAAGACAATTATTTCCTTGGATTAATTCTAGTTTCCACACTTTACCTTTTTTTTTTGTTTTTGTCCTACCTAATATTTAGAGACTTCTTCCTAAGTTCACTCCATCGGATATTCATATTATCCAGGCGTCTCTGCAACAAAGCTGCATCCTCAGAACCTTCTAGGGATCGCAATATTTTCTGTCCACTTTCATCCAAGCTGTGGAAGATGTCAGTATGGGTTTCGATTTCTTTCTGAAGTTCCTAAGAGAGAATTAAAAACAACAACCATCACCAGTGTCTTATAATAAGAGAAAAATTGTAAGCGGGTTAATTGGGATTTCTTAAAAGCACCCATCAGAGTGGACTGAACCAGAAAGAATCTTCCATTTGGGGATTTCACATAGGAGCAACAAAACAAAATTCATTAACACACTAATAATTTAAAATAACACACATAATGACCATTCAGCTAGAATGCTCCCAACCTAAGATGTGACACCCTGAAAGAGACTTCTTTGTCCCTTTATTCATTCCACCGCTTCCAGATGGGAAAAAAGGAAATGCCCCACTTAGTATTGAGAATAATACATGATGTGGTTCATGATAGTGCTAAAATATATGGTGTAATGTATCTTAAATGTGCACAGTTTTGTCCATGTGAGAAATATTATTAGTTTTCTTCAAATCACCCTCAGTCTCTCATGTACCAAAAAAGCTGAGATTCTCTATGTCATTTCGCTGGTGAGAATAACAAAACAAAACAAACCCCAAAGAGTCTGAAGGAACCCTCTCCAAGCTAACCTTCACATGGTATGTCTTCCTGTGCAACATTTTCAGCTTGAGACCAGAAGCTTTAGCAGAGGTCTTGCTACAGAAAAAATCCCAGGCAAACTAAGCTACTGCAACGAAAGAGCTTTAAAATGCCAAGTTCAGTTACATTCCATTGACAGAATATATTTCAGAGCACAGGCTTCAACAGTCAATAGTAATAAACAGCCACTTTGTACTATGTCAAAACATCAGTCAGGGCCATGGCTGTAGGAGGAATAGAGAACAGCAAAGAAGACCCAGAATACACAACTGGCAGCTTATGTTGAACTGCCAACTTTCCTTATCGCTTTAGAATTGCAGGCCAGAAACTTTTTAAATATTCATGCTTTCCCCTCATGTTTAGGAAGGCAGCAACTGCCAAAGGAACATTTTTGTAGAGCTAACTGCCTGGTACTTGCATTCCTATATGCCTACACACTGAATAGAGTCATTGTTTACAAGCCATCCCACTATTTGTGATTTTTAAGGGATATTTTAGGCCTATAAAAATACAGATTTATCATGGAGGTAAATCCCTGGGCTGCTGCTGCTGCTGCTGCTGCTGATGATGATGTTGATGATGTTGATGATGATGATTGCAGCGTTAAGAAAAATTGCACAGAATTTTATAAAATATAATCCAAAACTGGCACTATTTGGAACAGCGCACACATTACAGCTATATTTAACTGATTTGTTGTTAAAATATGCATATAAAACCATTCAAAGATTGTGTTTTTAATCATCATCATCATCATCATCATCAGAGATGGGCACAAATCGAAAAAATGGTGTTTCAGTTTTTCATTTTTCGTTGAGGGGGTCCGTTTTGGTTCGTTTTTGTTTTTTGTGAATTCGTTTTGTTTTTTGCAGGGAGGCTGCAAAGGCAGTGGCGGGCGTTGCCCAGGGTGCAAGGCAGCTGCAGAGTGACTGCACTGCGGGGCAGGGGAGGGTACTCACTGAGAGGTACGCACGCACACACACAGGGAGGCTTCAGGACTGAAGCTAGAGAGAAATCTCTTCTTTCTCTCCCCTAAAAGCCAGGCTGCAGCCAGCAGGAACACAGAGACACACACCTGCCTGGCTGGCATAAAGTGAAAATAACGAGTCACAGAGACAGCAATCCCACCCTAACTCCCACCGGAGACTGCAAGGAGGACAGGGGCTACCAGAGCTTTTTATGCCCTCTGTGGCTGCCAGACCTGCCCAGTCTGCAATCTGGGCATGGTATTGGTTGAAGTTGTCCAAGAATTTACATGATCCCATCACATGGCTTGCCTCCATTTTGTGGCTGGCGACATCTATTTTGTCATCCTTAAAGGGAAAAGAAAAATACATCGCGATGGGAGAAAACAAAAACAAATGTTTTAAGGACCCCAACCCCCCCCCGGTAGGTATTATCAGACAGTATAAATAATTATCGCTGCATTTTTATGGATGTCCAGGGTGTTTTTTAACATTTAAAACAGCTCATTTCATTGCACGTCGCCATTAACAAAAAACGAAATGTAATGAACCTAATTTTCGTGGTTCTGTTTGGTTTGTTCCAATTTCATCACAATGTTCGTAATTCATTTCGTTACGTAGCAAAACAAATAACGAATAACGGAAATGAAAAATGTTCGTTTCGTGCCCATCTCTAATCATCATCATCATCATCATCATCATCATCATCATCATCATCATCATCATCATCATCATCATCAATTTGAATTCATTTCTTCAATGAAATGAGGCATGCCTTCATCCACTTTCACTGTCAACTCAGAAGTGCAAATGAACTGTTTGAAAAAATTATTATCGGACTCCCCTTGCTGGTTTAAATGCTGATAATGGCTTTTACTGATTTGATTTTACCGTATGCCTTGTACAACCCCAACCCCCTCTCCAAATCAAACCCACTGTATGCACCATGAAAGAGAATTGTGTCATGGCCCCCATGCTTTCAGAGTCAATAGGAAAGTATTAAACATGTCCATCATTTCCATACAACATTCTTTCCATTTGGCTCTATTTTGAACAAATAGGCATGGGTGGAGTGTTAGCCTTGTGGCACAGTGGTTAAACTGATGTAGAGAAGCCAGAACTCTGCATAGAAACCAGAGTCAATCCTAGGTAGCCAGCTTTACTCTTTTTTTTACTACCTGATGTGCCATTCCACATGCTTTCTGAAATGATTGGGGGACTCTACATTTAATTGTTAACTAGTCGTATAAGTTATGCCTTCGTGTCTTTTCTACTATTTCCCCCAATGTATATAGGTACATATGTACATTAATTTAAGTACTTCACTGAATCAGGTACATGTTTACCTTAATGAAATTACCATGTGAGATGGCATATGTGAACTTATGGACACCAGTAAGAAATATGAAAGTCGATACCAGTAAATGTGTGGCATATCTATATCTAATATTTCTTGATTAAAGAAGACATGTAATTAATTTTAAAGGGGACATACCAAGACTACTCAAATAAGATTACCAAATGATACATGATTTTCTGCATGTTCCTGCATGAGAACAAGAAATGTTATTTTAAATCAACAGCAGCAGCTTTAGAAAAAAAGGCTGTTTTTTTTTGGGGGGGGTGAATTCACAACCCTATCTATCTATCTATCTATCTATCTATCTATCTATCTATCTATCTATCTATCTATCTATCTATCTATCTATCTATCTATCTATCTATCCACAAAAAGTGTGTGTGTTTGTGTGTCTACAGTATACCAATGATAATTCTATCTACCCTTTATGCTACAACACCTTGCAATTCCTATCATAATTAGTGGGACCTGGCTGGCTGCCTGAGGAGGTGGAGAAGGGCCGGCCAGGCTCCAGCCCAAATTGGAGTACCACTGCTGAAGAAGAACCCCAGTGGTGCATGAAGCCCTGTAAGTGGTCAAATGAAGAGGCATGAAGAAGTTTGGAATTCAATGAAATACTGTATGTGCATATGAGCCAGGAACTGGTGATTTGCTTATCTCCTTCAATTTGGTACATACATTTCAGAAGGAGCACAGTATGTCTGATATTTGATCTTCTATTCCATGCATGTGTAACATTAGCTGATAGCTTTCACGCAAGAGTAGATGATACCTTTTTGGTGCAACAAAAATTTAAAATAGTACACTTTCATGGATGAAATCTACACCATCAGGGTCTACGTATACCCCCTTCGTGCAGAAAAACTGTCCAGAAATTAATGTCACATTCTGGCAGAGATGCTAAATTCTCCTTGTGAGGCTGGACCACTACTGTCTCTGTAGCAAGGTTTGGAATTTTTACACGCTGGGTCTTGAAACCAAAAGGCGGAGAACTACCCTTTGATGCCCCCCATTACTTACTTGAAACTGTGTTAGGATGCTTTTTTGTGCCATCCATGAATGTGGGATGCGTAGAACCTGAGAAAGTGGATAACATCCCTGAACGTTTGCTATTCGTTTTAATTTTTTTTGTTACACCCAAAAAGGTATCATCTTATCTTGCATTTGGGACTACAGTGACCCTTTCCTTTTTGATGATCCACACAAAGACTAGAGGCTTTGTTCACATAAACGTTGGTTTGGTATAGTTTTGAGGAATAATTCATATTAAATATGTACACTGAGGCTTTGAACCAATCATTCGAGTAAACAGTCTATATGAACTGGAGTCAGGAAAACTCACACTGTGGCAACATTATTGCCTCTATTTTTACATCAGAGGTTTGCCGGCAGCTATTGGTCACTTCCAACTGCACAACATACAAGTCTTCAGTTTTTTTAAAAAAGGAACTACAATAATTGTTCATCCCCAGACTAACTTTCAAGACGAAAGAAGGGAATATGAAATGCTACAGATTCTTTCTACATTGAGCTACATCCTGTTTAACGAAGCTCAACGTTGCCTTTTTTAGCCAGAAGCCTTTATGGTTTGTAGTTAGATGCAACAAAAAGCTGGAAATTCTTCTGGGACACCCAACTCTTATGAATACATTATCCAAGCAACTTGGCAGAACATGGCTATATATAAATCTGGCCACATTATTATGGGTTTTCATGTGATCTAGTTATGTCAGAGAAGAATGAACAAGAAATCTCACTCACTATAACATTTCAAAATTCTCAAAAGGTTTCACAGAATATGTATCTTGGAAATGACCTAATAAAAACCCATGCACTTTCTCTCTCATGAAAGCCTTAAGGATATAATCGTTAGGAATCTAGAGATGAGCATTACTGTCTCTCTCATGCAAGTTCAGAACACGTGCAAGAAGCTTTGAAGACTTCGAAATACTATCAAATCCAGTGCCCCCTAGTGATGAAATCTCATTATTCAAATTATACTGGCCATATATTCTCACACATCACCATCTACCAGCAGATAATGTTCAAAGCATACCTATAGTGTGCTGCTTGTATACTACCCCATAAGGCTTAAATTAATTCCTTGGTAGTTTAAAGCTTTTAAATTATGTAGGCCGTACCTTGCCTCTCGAGCAAGTTGGGCACTCAGTTTACTGAGCTCGGAAGGATGGAAGGCTGAGTGAACCTCAAACCTGCTACCTGGAATTGAAACTGGGTTATGAGCAGTTTTAGGTGCAGTACTGCAGTTTAACCATTGTGTCACAAGGCTCCTTACATCATATATTTACATCATGCAATGGCAATATTTTTCCTTTTACCAGATTTTCAAGATTTCAAAATATAGTTATAGAAATGAATATTTCTAGAAAAGAAGTACTATATGATTTTTCTCATTCACTAGTAAACAAAACAATACAATAATTGAATCTTGTCTTTTGAATGTTGATTTACTTTCCTTTTGATTTACTACACAACCTATCTGCAATAACAAATTAACTGAAATCAAATCACAATTATTGAAAACAATAAACTGATATTGAGTCACATATTTCACCAAAAGGAATTGTATGAAAAATAGCATATGTCGGCATGCCTTAGTTATTTTCTGGCAATGCTCTAAAGTCTAATCGGCCTGTTCATTTTTTATAAGAAAGAAAGGAGCAAACAAAAACCAAGAAACTATATTTAGAATAATTGTGTATAATAGAGATAGAAGACTAAACCAGTCAATTGGTAAAATAAACAAGATCCTGATTTTCAAGGGGAGGTGATCAGTGGACAGCTCTGTAGTGGACCCACCTCTCTGTCCTGATCTTGACTGGCTCAGAGCAGCTGGGATAAGGGAAGGATCTCTCTCTCTCTCTCTCTCTCTCTCTCTCTCTCATGCTTTTACCAATAAAGTTTTTGCCTTTAAGATCTTCCCTTCCATTTAAAGCAAACTGTGCTACTTATATCCTACCTTATAGTGCTCTCTAAGTGGTTTACAATTTAATTATGCAGGCTAATAATAATAATAATAATAATAATAATAATAATAATAATAATAATAATAATAATAATAATAATAATTTAATTTTTATTCCACACTTTATTTTTATGCCTCCTTTCTCCCCGGAGGGACCCAAGGCTAGACATTTAACCCATGAGTTTTCAAACTGGCTCAGATAAAGAACCTGACCTAACAGCCTCTGAGCCAAAATGAAATGAAATAAGCTTTGTATCTTTTAATTCCAAGCCATTTGAGGAATCATGGAGACTCCCTAGTTATGGCCCTATCATTGGTGCTAACACTACCTGTGGTATTTCTACAGCTCCAGAGCGCCCCCCCCCACACTTGACCTTTAATCTAAATAAGGATGGCTTTCCTTTAGCTTTCTCTCAAAATCTGCCGCAAGCTACATCTGAGGCTACTTTCTCAATATAAATGGCTGAGAGTGTTGCACGCCAGGTTGCATGGGGCAGAAGCAGAGTAAATTCATGTACATTCCTTGAGGGCTAATAAGCCACTGTCTTCCAGCTGCACACACATGTACTTGAATGGTCACAGTTAATGTATTTTGATTACTTTGTGGTTCCAAGCCATAAGTGACTAGATAACATGTTGAAAGCCTTGATAATTGTTTTGTGTTTGGGTGATAAATGGATAAATGATGAAAAATTAAGTTGGGTTCTGGGATTTCCTTTTGCTCGGTGCCACTTTGAGAATGGTAGTGAGTAGAAACGGAAATTCTGTAGACCATCTTGACTGCTGCCACTGGTGTTGTCAACATTCACACTGCCCTTTTTTAAATTGGAGGTTTAAAAAAAGATTTTAATTTCTGTTTCTGTATTACTCACATTGCACACAAATTCCAACA
Organism: Phrynocephalus versicolor; assembly: GCA_023846285.1. NCBI lineage: Eukaryota > Metazoa > Chordata > Lepidosauria > Squamata > Agamidae > Phrynocephalus > Phrynocephalus versicolor. The sequence continues at coordinate 6,391,921 of JAHTLZ010003399.1, forward strand.
GCAACTTTCTTCATGAAGAATCACTAGAGCAGTGATGGCGAACCTTTTAGAGACCGAGTGCCCAAACTGCAATTAAAAACCCAGTAATTTAACCTGTATACAGGTGGCTATGAAGGGGCAATGTTAGGTGCCCACAAAAAGGGCTCCGAGTGCCACCTTTGGCACCCGTGCCATAGGTTCGCCATCACTCCACTAGAGGATATCAGAAGATGATCTCATGATCTGAACTATGGTTGAAGAAGGAGGCAGAACCAAGAACAGGTGGCATGTGACTGCAGTACTCAGTACCAAAATATTTTGAATAGTTGTTTTGGACTTCATGAAATGGTGAAACAAAGGTGTGAATGAGTGCAACACATGCAATGAAGAAACATACAAACACTTGAACTTCTTAGGTGAACTAATGTTGCCATGTCAACTAGGCAGAATACAGAGCAGAAAGCAATCTTCCAATTTCCAAACCCCTTTCTTGGATTATTTTTATGTATTTTGTTTTATTTTATTTATTTTATTATGAGCATCCCCACAACACCACTCCTTTCCATGCTTTGGACGAGACTAGAATGGAAACATCCTCCAGAGAGGGAGCCAGTACCAGGTCACGGCCACGGTGTGAACCAAGCACCATAAGTGGAGGGAGGCGCAGGTGAGCGGGGATGACAGAACGGTAAGGGGAGGTAGATAGCAAGCCAAAGGCCAAGAGCCTGAGGGAAAAAGAAAACAATCCCTACCCCCACAAACGCCAGCAGGCATGGGAACTAGCACAAAACTAAAAATAACATGGAGAAAAGAAGAGGGAGAAAAACAAAAAACAACAAAGGATAATTAAAGAAGCAAACAATCAGTAGCTCATGTCAGAGGCGGGTTCCCTCCACCAACCGCCATCCTCCCTCCTCAGTGGCTCTGTTGATAATCTCCCCCTGGTGGTTTCATATAGATGTTAAATAACATAGGAGACAGAACAGAACCCGGCGGGGGGGGGGGGAACCACAGGTCAGTGGCCATGGTGTCCAACATGAATTGTCTAACACCACTTTATACGTTCTTTCCTGAAGGAAGGACCAGAGCCACTTTAATGCAGTGCCCCCATTCCCATTTCAGAGAGATGAGTCAGGAGGATGTCATGGTCTATAGTGTCAAAAGCATCTGGGAGGTCTAGTAAAACCAAAAGGGACACAGATCCCCTACCCATTTCCATGTGTACGTCATCTACCAATGCAACCAGTGCTGTCACAGTCCCATAGCCAGGCCTGAAGCCAGATTGAAATGGATCCAGGTAGTTTATCTCATCCAGAAACTTCTGGAGCTGCGAGGCCACAACCCACTCTAGGACTTTCTCCAAGAATGGGATATTCAATACCGGTCGGTAATTGTTCAGTATTGTTGGGTCTAAGGAGGGCTTTTTTTAAACAGCAGTTTTATTATTGCCTCCTTTAAGCATGCGGAATCATTCCCTGTTGTAAGGAGGCATCCATTGCTCTTCCTAACCAGTCTGCCATACCATCTCTGGCACCTTTTATGATCCATGAGGGGCAAGGATCCGGCACACATGTGGTGGCCCTCAGCTTCCCAAGAGTCCGGACCACATCATCCGACTGTAGGAGCTGAAAGTCATCCATTAATACAGGATAAACAGTGCAGGGCATTTTATTTACAGGTTCTGGATCAATAGCAACATCCAAGGTAACCTGGATCTGTTCAATTTTACCTGCAAAGTGTTGTGCAAATTATTTGCCGCATGATACAGAGTGTTCTGTGTTATCCACTCTTGAGTCAGCGTATAGCAGACTTTTGAGTATTCGGAAAATTAGGCAACCTGAGGAAGAAAAACCTTATAGGACCAAAAGTTCTACAAATATGTTGTCTTCTCTTCATCTTCTGAAACAATTTAAAAAGGGGGTCTGGGATTTAGCAAACACTGTCACTGGAAACCAATGCCAAAATCACTCATCCTATGTAAAATCAAGACAGTGAAAAATTTTAACTCATTGAAATGTGGTGTTGGAGGGGAGCCTTACAGATACAAGAACAATAAGGAAGGCACATAAACTGAGTGCTCAATCAAGTCAAAACTGGATTCTTCCTAAAACAAAATAAGTAAACTGAGGCTACCTACCTTGCATATGTAATGAGAATATAGAACTGATCAGAAAAGACAATATTGCTGGGGTGAGTAGTGGTGGGCATTAGAAAGAGAGGAAGACCTAACCTGATATGCAATGAGTAAAAAATTGAAGCCACAGCTGTTAATTTGCAAGGTGTTACTGCAAAACATTTTATAATGAAGAAAGGAGGAGGATGTAGGAAGACAGAATAACCTAATGAGATTCAATAAAAGAAGCTCCAGCTGTTAATTTGCAGTATCTAAATAGAACTATAATGCTGGGCATTTTGGAAGTCATTACCTCATATATTCACCACAAATCAGAAATGACTTAATGATATATAACATCTTTGGTGGGTTTAAAACATGTTACTAAGCAATTGCATAGTAACAAGATGGATGAAATAACTGAGATACCCAACTAACCTACTGGAAACAAAGATAGATATATTCACAAAAGAGCTCTGTTAGCATTTAGTAAGACTCTCCCCATCGACAAAGCAAAAAATAGTAATCTTAGACAAGTGAGCTTCTGAATATAAATATATAAATGAATAAGCATAATATTTTAAATAGTTTGCTATATTTTAAGAACTAGGCACAGAATTCTGCATGCATGAATTCTAAACAGCCTGCTTGGTTATGGAGGAATTAAAAAGTTCTCCTCCTGAAGGACTGATTGACAGGCTCAAACGTTCATTGCTCCAGATAGGAAGTCTCATGTTGAACTTTTGTGATTAGACCTCCACATCATCCCTGTGAAAAAGCACACCTGAATAATGCTAATTGTTTGGGAACTAGTTTTTTTAAAACAAATACCATAACCAGACTCCTGGTTATGGAAGTTGAAAGGAAGCACAAGGGATCTTTTTCTTGAAATCAACTCATTGGATGTAAGATATAAATAAATAAATAAATAAATAAATAAATAAATAAATAAATAAATAAATAA
>JAHTLZ010003399.1:6394986-6416956 GCA_023846285.1 Phrynocephalus versicolor
TAAATAAATAAATAAATAAATAAATAAATAAATAAATAAATAAATAAGATATTCTCATTTGTTTTTAATTGTGGAGGCTATGTCAGTTATACACAAATCCCAAATTCTAGCTTGACATCTGTTAGCAAAATCTATTCATTGTAATTATCCATCCTTCCTGAGTTTATTTCCACTTACAGAAGGACAGGCACAGCAACAGGGACCAAGGTTGCCTATTCCGGCATACCTGATGATGAGATCAATAAAATGCTGTAATCCTCACTTATTTTCTATTTCCATCATTTAATTTTGGTGTTCTGCAATCTAGGTTCCTAACTGTATGATAAATCCTTCTTGCTCCTCACATGGGGGCTGTCAGCTTGCAAAGACATATTGAGGACAGACTTCATAGGAGCCTGGAGATGAATTCCTCAAGCAAGGAAAAGCTGACTTCATTGACCCAAGATTAACAGGATGGTTCTCATCTCTTGGTGTGTGCACAAATAGCAATATTATTGGCAAGACTTCATTTCCATGCCTTTCCATAGTATTGTGGACCACCAGTAGTGGAGCCACAAAATCTCTGGCACAGTGCCATGCCCTCCCTTCTTGTCTTTGCCCCTTCAGCTGCCCAACATGTTATTTAGGGCGTTTATACATGACCCCTAAACTCCGCGGCAAATGGCTGCAAGCTCCGGAGCTTAAAAATGTTTCCCCACCAGCTCCGGAGTTTACAGGCAATTAAGTGCGACCACGCGCACTTTAGCACGTCCCAGCGCACCTTTCAAGTACCTGCTCTCTGGAGGTGAACATTCTTTGATGCAGTGCAACGATAGTGAGTGCAGGGCTCTCCTCGCTTCTGTTTGTTGTTTTTTTGACTCCCGCCCCTTTAAGAGCTACTTAAGAAGAGCGAGAGGCAGAACCGAGGTGAGCCACGTTCTTCCTTCCTTTGTTTTCTCCCTCCCCTCACGCAGCCAGCAGCCAGGAAGTGCCGAGGGGGTGGGAACACAGGAAGAGCGACAAGCCCCTAAGCTCTCTGGTCTGAATTTAAGTGACCAGTGGATCTTAGGGGTCGTGTAAAAGCGCCCATAGTTGGGGGTCACTTCCCGTAGCTAAAGACACTGAAATCTTCCAGTCTGGATTATTTAAAATTGAAAAAAAGTGAGGGGCAAGGCCAAGAATTCTCTTTAGATATAAGCAAGACTAGTATTTTCAATTTACATGACCTATCTGAAATCTGGGGTAGCTTTGGGTCACCTATTTCTGAGTGAGGAATAAAAAGAAGTTAAACATTGTAAGAAGCAAATCCTTTGTCTAAACCTCCCTGCTATAACTGTGCCAAAGTTGGCATTGATCCAAAGCCCAGTTTATAAATTGTAACTTTTTTGTTTGGACTCCCTTCATTTTCAGCATTAACTTGTACAATGCTAATTTGCTGTGCAGCACAGTATCACTGCTGCATTCTTATGCAGCAATACTGAAGGGGCTTAGCTTTAATATAGTGCCAGAAGGAATTCCCCCTGAGTTGCATATGCATTTTTATGCTTCTATCTTTAATATACATTGGCAAAAGGAAAGGGCAGAAAAAGCACATTATTGTAGCACTTCAAAGACTAAGACTTATTTCAATGTGAGCTTTCATGGATCACACTCCACTTCTTCAAACAGAGAAGTCTGAAGAAACATCTAAAAAAGTGGGTTTTGCTCCTAGGAAGCTCACATTGAATAAACCCTCAGTATTCAAAATGCTGTCATATTTTGCCTTTTTCTTTTTATATCATTATTTTAATGAACACGCCGAGGCAAACACTGCTAGTTCCTTGGCAAATCTTTTATATATTATTCTAAGAAACAGCACAATTCTAAGCCATTTTCTCTTAATAGCTCTTTAGTATTACTTCCCTATGATTTTTTTTAAAAATGACATAAGGACTGCCACTATAAATAAAATCAGAATGAAAAGCCCATAACAGAGTTCAAGAACAAATGAAAACTGGTTTATGACATATTTCTCAAGTGGTAAGTATGTAGTATACAATTTTAAAAATAAATAATTGAAATGCAGGCCTAGTACCTATTGGCTGCATTATAACCTCATCATTCTTGAGATAAATTACGTATTTGTTGTTCTTTCATTTATCAAATTAAATAACTGCAAAAGGCCTTTTTATTGGTAAAAAGAGATCTTCTAAAATACTCACTTAATGTAAACTAAAATATTAACATTTTTACAATGTAATATTAATGCATATCATTTCTTTTAGCCAACACAACATAATCCTCAAACCTTACTTTGAATTTAGCCATGCTAGTACAAAACATATTATTGGTCAATGTGTAACACTCATAAGGAGTAATTTCTTTGTAGCTTGCCTTGACAGTGCGAAAGCCAAATTATTTAAAGAGGCAAATCAGATTATTTTTCTGTTCTTTGTTCTGAAGTTGACAAAATATATTTTTTAATTTTTTTCCAAAGTGCAGAAGCACATGTGCTCCCTCTGTACCAAGGAGAAAAGTAAGAAGGGACCCAGCAACTAAAATGATCATGGTTATTTTTTGTTCTTCTTCACAGTCCATTGAACATTTTGGGGACTTATCACACAAGCATTTACACAGCAATTTCCATAATTAAAAAATCTCTTCAAGTGAAATTTTAAATGTAATTAAGCGGGAAATATTATGTGTTAAAAGCATTGTTGTGAAATGGCCATATATCATCTTGTCATCAAGCTTCTTTCTCAAGCAGTCTATGGCATGACCTCAATTCCGCCTGGTATGATTACATTCTGTGTTAATGACTTGATGAGAAGAGATAGATAAAATTGTATCTCCATCCCGGGGAGATAAGCCTATGAATATTGTTAAACTGTTTCCTGGATCGAACAATGTTTTTTTTTTTTTTTTTAAGATAAAAGGATGAAACCTACCTCTAGCAAAAGAAGCAAATGCTGATAGGCAAAAGCTGGGGGGAAAGCCTTTCAAAAATGACATCAGACATTTTTAGACACATTGTGATTTTCAATCTTATTTATGGGATATACTAGAGAGCAATGTTTCCCAACATTGACTCCTTGAATGTTCTTGGACGAAACCTTCTAGAAGCCTTCGCCACAGCTGTGGCGGCCAGGACTTGTGAGAGATTTAGTCCAACAATAAATGGGGATCCAAGGTTGGGAAGCACTGCTCTACAAGAAAGAATTGGCTGACAGCTTTTCAGATATGGTGAGAAAGAGGACTGTTTGGTTTAAAAATTGTTATACAGTAATACTTCGGATAATGAATGCCTCCGTTAATGAAAAACTTGGATAACGTAACAACATTTCTAGAAACAGGGATGTTTTGGTTAATATAATTTTCCTATGGGTTGCTTTGGATAATGTATTTTCCATTACACTTTGGTAAAAAAGTGTACCCAGGATGCATTGCACCCCCATTGTTTGTGGAGGGGTGAGAAGAGTTGGAGCAGTTTTTTCATCATATTTTGGAGCCATTCTGAACATTTTTTTGCAGCAGGTTTTGGACTCTTCAAATCTGGAAAGGTATGGAGCTAAGGTTTCCTTGCTTTCTTTGGATCATCTTTGCACTGATTTTCATTGCACCTTTGGGAGGAGCGACCTGGGGGTTGTCATGCTGCTTTCTTTTGTCCATGTTTGCATTGCACTGTGGGTGGTGGTGGTGGTATTCTGGGGTGGGTGGGTTCTAGTTCTGTATTCCTTTAAAGTGCACTTTATAAAGAGGTCTGGGGGGATAAGGGGGGGTTGCCTTTTCTGGACGGATTAATTGTGTCATCTGCAGTATTACTGTATGTCATGCCATTTGGAAGTTGGGTCATGACAACTGGACTTCTTTTCTTGAGAGATCAAAAGATTTTGCTACTCAGCCAAGCAGCTTCGTCAGTCTGATTTACTGTGGTCAAACTGATGAAGCTGCTTGGATAAGTAGCAAAACATTTCAGTCTCTCAAGAAAAGAAGTCCAGTTGCCATGACTCAGCTTCCAGATAACCTCACCTAGATGACTGAGAATCTTCACAGATATATTTCATGCCATTCCATATTTCTATAATCTATTCCACTTGTGGCCTTCAGTAGTATCATGTTATGATAGTGCCTTTCCCCACTTTGAAAAGTCATCATAACATTTTTTCAACTTTTTTATCAAGTCACATTTCCTTTGATACCCTTATCTAAGCTTACTCTAACAGATTTCAAGGAAGAGGTCTCAGTGTTCTCTACAACACCTTTCATATTTGGAGTATACAATGAAAGTACACATGAAAAGGATCTAGGAGTTTTAACAGACCTCAAGCTGAATATTTGACAATAATATATTGTGGTAGCTAATACAATTCTAGGATGTATCCACAGGAATGTAGAGTCAAGATCAAGGGAAATACAGTTCTGTTCTGTTTACTTGGAGGAACAAGATCCTAAAGATCTAATGGAAGCTCACAAATTTTATTTCTTGGTTAAAGAAGACATGTAATTAATTTTAAAGGGGGCATACCAAGACTACTCAAATAAGATTGCCAAACGATACATGATTTTCTGCATGTTCCTGCATGAGAACAAGAAATGTTATTTTAAATCAGCAGCAGCAGCTTTAGAAAAAAAGTCTGAGTATTTTTTTTTGGGGGGGGGGGAATTCACAACCCTATCTATCTATCTATTAGACATGGGAACGGAGCGGCGAAATTGTTGTTTCCGTTTTTGGTTATCGTTTCCGTTATGTAACGGAAATGGTATCAATAATTACGCCGCCCCAACTCGAACCCGACCCGAAAAAAGAAAAATTGGGTCGGTTTTTCGTTGTCATTAATGGCATCACAGCGATCGCGCGATGCCAAGCAGCACAGAAAAAAAGTTTTAAAAAGTAAAAAAAAAACAAAAAAAAAACCGACTCCCGGCCAAAAAAGCAGGCGAAAATATGCCTGCCTGAGGACACCTACCAGAGGGGTGGTTTCTGGGGGGGTGGCCTCCCCCCCTCTCCTGTCCTGGGCTGCTTGCACCAGGCTGGGGGGGGGGTCATCCGCATCATCTGTCTCGCATGCCATGTGGTGGGGGGGCATCCAAAATGACGACTGCATTTTTTCTTTAGAAATCGTGGTCAAAAAAATGCTTGATTTTTAATAGTAGCAGCAGTGGGTTTTTTATAGCAATAAAACGTCGCATTGAATTTATTTTATTTTATTTTTTATTTTTTTTAGACCTGCCCATTTGGGCTGAGCATGGGATGGGACCATGCAAATTTTTTGAACCATTCCACCAATGGCATGGCCAGGTTTTGACTGACACTTCTTGATGTGCCAGTCGGGCATAAAAACCCGAGGCACCTTCCAGAAGTTGCAGTCAGGTCTTGGATGTGGAGGGTGGAGGGCTGTGTGGTTGGCTGCTGCTGGCTGATTGGAGGGAGGCTGGAGGCTTTAGATTTAAGTTAGGAAGGCAGGAAGAGAATGGAATTTAGAAAATAATTTCTTTGATTCTCTGCAGCTTTGTCTGCTGAAGGAAATAGCAGTTTATTCTTTTTTTTTCCTCTGGCAGTTTGTGAGGATTTTTTTTCTGATATTGGGTAAAGGGGGAGGTTTGACTGGGAGGAGGTGTGGATTTATTTTAAAAATATATTACATTGGGACATCAAATCACGCTAAATCGCGGTGGAAATGACAAATGACAAACGAAACGACAAAACGACAAATTTTTAAAAAATTTCGCGACAAACGGAAACGACCCGAAACGGACCCGTTCCGACAAACGAAAAATTGAAACGTCATTTTTTCTGGTCATGCCCATGTCTGTCTGTCTGTCTGTCTGTCTGTCTGTCTATCTATCTATCTATCTATCTATCTATCTATCTATCTATCTATCTATCTATCTATCTATCTATCTATCTATCTATCTATCTATCTATCTATCTATCAAGTTCAGAAAAGGACAGAATAAAAGGTTTCCTGTGTATTTTATGCACAAAAATTTTACAGAACTACCCTGTTAAATTTAATAAACTAATAAACAAGGCTCAATATGCAAAGATGTTCAGAAACACTTGTTTAGACCCATCACAAAAATTGTCCTCATTTCTGAAAATGGAACAGGATAAGCTTGACACTTCTGCTGCATCTAATTGTTGGCAGTTCAATTTGAGAAAGATATTAACAAGATGGAATGTATGGGACAATCATGACAGTATATGATCTGGAAACCAGGCTCTGGTGAAGGGTTGAGGGAGCTGTACAGTAGGCATCTTTAGCCTGGAAAGGATTGATTTGCTTATATGCAAAGGTAGAAGACTGCAAAACAACAACAAAAACAACAAAAAAACAATTCCTACTACTACTGGTTGTATCAGTGTTTCATATAATTATAATCTCTTAGAAAAAGGCCCCATTTTCCACAGCTGCAGAGAAAAACATACTCTTTCAACAGACAGTAAAAGCAAACTGTTCTGCTTATATACCATCCCATACCACTTCAAGTAGTCTCTAGGCAGTTCACAGTTTAATCACAGGCTACACATTGCCGCCCCCCCCCACCCCAGCAAGCTGGGTACTCATTTTACTCACCTTGGAAGAATGGAAGGGTGAATCAACCTTGAGCCTGCTACCTGCGATTGAACCCCAGGTCGTGAGCACTGTTTTACCTGCAGTACAGGCATTTAACCACTGCACCACGGAGCACCACAGTAGTGGCTAAAGCTGTGGTAATTAACCAAATGGCTTATACGCCACCAGGGAAGTGCAAATATAGTTCCCTCAAATGTTATTAATTTGCCAATCTCATTATATATTGTTTCTGCCACAGGACTAGAAAATAATTTCCCAACTCTAAACACAATTGCTATAAAATGACTAATTTATGTAAACCAGTGTTAACAGTATGCTAAGCAAGTCCCCTTTGTGGCTTAAATTCAGTTTTGATAACAACTACTGAATATTCACACTAAGTTGCTGCCATGTGCTGTACATGAACTGCCTTTGTATCAAAGTGGTACAAAATACAACTGGGCAGATACCTGTGGGAGCTAGGTGAGAAAAGCTTTGCTTTTAAAGGCTTACAACCAGGATTCCGTATACTTTAACCATGTTGTCCAGGGGGACAGTAATTGAAGGCCAAAACATATGAAGGGCATCCGTCTGGAAAAAGCTCATCTGAATACTCTGGGGATAGTTTATTTTGAAAGCTAATTATATCCAGTTGAGCTGAGACTCAAGTTCAAAGCCTTTTGATCAGTCTCACATTTTAGTTTCCTGACAGAGATCTCTATAGGAGTGGGCAGCTGGTTCACAGATGCTGGGATTAATAGTCGAAAAAGTAATTCTTCATTATCTCAAATTGGATAATGAAACAAATAGTAATATGGTAGAACAGTAAAATAGCAAGGAGAGACAGGAGAGACAGGATGGCCTTCTTGAACAAACAGTGCAAAGAAATAGAGGAAAACAACAGAAAAGGAAAAACCAGAGAGCTATTCAAGAAAATTGGAGATATTAAAGGGGCATTTCGTGCAAAGATGGATATGATAAAGGACAAATGGTAGGGACCTAACTGAAGCAGAAGAGATCAAGAAAAGATGGCAAGAATATACAGAGGAATTATATCAGAAAGATCTGGATGCCCCTGGTAACCAAGATAGCATAGTTGCTGACCTGGATCCAGACATTCTGGAAAGTGAAGTCAAGTGGACCTTAGAAAGCATTGCAAACAACAAGGACAGTGGAGGTGACGGCATTCCAATTGAACTCTTTAAAATCTTAAAAGGGGATGCTGTAAATGTGCTGCATGCGATATGCCAGCAAATTTGGAAAACTCAGCAGTGGACAGAGGACTGGAAAAGATCAGTCTACATCCCAAGCCCAAAGAAAGGCAATGCCAAAGAATGCTTCAACTATCACACAATTGCACTCAGCAAGGTTATGCTCAAAATTCTACAAGGCAGGCTTCAGCAGTATGTGGACAGAAAACTTCCAGAAGTGCAAGCTGGATTTCAAAGGGACAGAGGAACTAGAGATCAAATTGCCAACATGCGCTAGATTATGGAGAAAGCTAGAGAGTTCCAGAAAAACATCTACTTCTGCTTCATTGACTATGGCAAAGCCTTTGACTGTGTGGACCACAACAAACTATGGCAAGTCCTTAAAGGAATGGGAGTGCCTGACCACCTTATCTGTCTCCTAAGAAATCTCTATGTGGGACAAGCAGCAACCGTCAGAACTGGATATGGAACAACTGACTGGTTTAAAATTGGGAAAGGAGTACGACAAGGCTGTATACTGTCACCTTGCCTATTTAACTTATATGCAGAGTACATCATGAGAAAAGCAGGTCTGGATGAATCACAAGCCGGATATAAGATTGCCGGAAGAAATATGAACAACCTCAGATACGCAGATGATACTACTCTGATAGCAGAAAGTGAGTAGGAATTAAAGAACCTCTTAACGAGGGTGAAAGAGGAGAGTGAAAAAATGGTCTGAAGCTCAACATAAAAAAAGACTAAGATCATGGCCACCGGTCCCATCACCTCCTGGCAAATAGAAGGGGAAGAAGTGGAGGCAATGACAGAGTTTATTTTCTTGAGCTCCTTGATCACTGCAGATGGTGACTGCAGCAACGAAATTAAAAGACACCTGCTTCTTGGAAGTAAAGCAATGGCAAACCTAGGTAGCATCCTAAAGAGTAGAGACATCACTTTGCCAACTAAGGTCAGGATAGTCAAAGCTATGGTTTTTCCATTAGTGATGTATGGAAGTGAGAGCTGGACTATAAAGAAGGCTGATTGTCACAGAATCGATGCTTTTGAGCTGTGGTGCTGGAGGAGAGTCCCCTGGACTGCAAGGAGATCAAACCCATCCACCCTGAAAGAAATCAACCCCAAATGCTCACTGGAAGGACAGATTTTGAAGCTGAGGCTCTAGTACTTTCGCCACTTCATGAGGATAGAGGAGTCCTTGGAAAAGTCCCTGATGTTGGGAAAGATTGAAGGCAAAAAGAAAAGAGGATGGCAGAGAATGAGATGGTTGGATGGTGTCATCGATGCAACAAATATGGATTTGACCAAACTCCGGGAGGAAGTGGAAGACAGGAAGGCCTGGCGAGCTCTGGTCCATGGGGTCATGAAGAGTCGGACACGACTGAACGACTGAACAACAACAACAGAACAGTAAATACTAAAAGAACACATTACATAGTATTTATTTTGTATTTCCAATAAACTATAGTACTGCATATATTAGTGGTCATACTTTGAAAGATGCAGAGGTGCATACCTCTGAAAACATCTCCATGTTTATTAAATTCAGATCATTTGAAAGTGCCCTACATTACCTAAGAATCTTTCTAGAATAGGGAGCTATAGAAATTTTGATATCTCAGAATCAAGTAAATAATTTCAACAGTAATGTAAATGCTCCAAATGCAGCCTCTAATTTTTGCTCATAATGTCCTTCAGGCAGAATTATTTTATGCAGTTATTTGGTTTGCCGGCCTACCAGAAATTGTTTGTGATGCTTCCCACACAGACACAAAAAGTGCCTTTAATGAGCCTATAAATGAGCAATTTACAATCTGTTTCATTATCTTTTGCTAAACACACACATACAAACACCTCAATGCAAATGATGTGTGTGTGAACCAGGAATTATCGTTAGCCCACATAGAGTTCAGCAGGTTGCTAGTTTTAATTGTTTTATAGGCTGCATAGTTCTATTGTAGACAATCTAAAATCTGTTTCTGGCTCTTGCCAAGGAGTGGTGTGTGTGTGTGTGTGTGTGTGTGTGTGTGTGTGTGTGTGTGTGCGTGCGCAGGCGCGCGCGCGTGCATGCGCGCATGCGTGCACGCGTGTTTGTGAGCATGCGTGCTTGCGTGCGTGCATGCACACCCACCAAGTCTTGTGATATATTTCAGATACAATTAAGAAGGAAAAGCAGAGATAAAACCATGTAAGTCAGGATTCTTGTTTGAAATAATATGAATCATGGAAACAACCTCATTTACTGTAAGGAATTTTTGGTTTCTGGCATTGAGGTCATGGATGTCAAGTATTTGCTCCCAGCAGCACAGAGTCTTTTGTGTCGCACACCCTTTCATTTTATCTTTCCACTTCACTATGAGAAATACATAAAGAAAGATCTGACTCTCTTCTTAGATGATAGGCACAGCAAAAAAGAAAGATTTAAATATAATTCCTCAGATTACTCCTCAGACATCAAGTGATGTAACAGGCACAGAGAAAGCATTTAAGCACGTCAAGCGTAAGTGATATACTGAAACAGTGCATTTCAAAATATATTTCACTACATTATTTTTAGATAGCATGGTGATAAAATGACTGCAGTGAGTGAGCCTGAAATAGGTATTTAGCCTTGTGTTTCAAGAAGAAACCATACTCAAATTCCACAACACTGATTCTCATGTCATGAATCCCCTTCATATTGCTTTCAATATACATCGTATGACTGAAGCCCAAGGGCTCAGTTAGGAGATATGTTATTTGATAATGCTTTAGATTTCACTATATTTTTCAACCTATTTGAAAGGGTCACCTTGAATGAGCCCAGCAGGCCATCTGGCTGCTCTTCACAGACCCAGGGGAGCCGAGGAGTCAGTGGGTCTCCTGGGCTCCTAGATGGCAGCGGATGAAGGATCACTGCTTGGTGGTGTGAGACACATGGAAGAGGGCATGATGGCAGGAATAAGAGGGTCAGAGTTGCAAAGCTCAGGGATTGTTGTCAACCCCATCAAAGGAAGGGGAGCAAGGGACAAAGCAGTCCAGCACTGTGACTCTGTCTTCTGTGTATTCACACAGGGATTGAAGACTAGGAAAGCCTCCTCCTCCTGCCCTTCCCCTTTGGGCATGAAAGGGATCTGGGAGCCAAGGCTGTGGCAATGCCTTGCCAGCTGATTCAGCACCACCTCAGTCCTGAGACTGACAGAGGCTGCAGTAACTACCAGTACCCTACTTCAGTTCTGGATATGCAAGCAATAAGTGTGGTAGAGGCGGCTCAGGGTGGAGCGTAACTGTGGAGTCTAGTCTCCATAACCAGCCTTTGTCACCTTTCCCTAAAAGGAATATACACCTGATTGGGACTTATATTTCCCACTTCCTTCTTTGAATCCAGCCTGTTGTGCGTGTGACATCACCCCCTTTCAGAGACTGTTTTCAAAGGCACAACTGGGTTTATTTCGACATCCCACCGCTGCGCCACCAAATTGTGACAACACCTCCCTTTTACACGTGTAATTCTGTTGGAAATGGTAATGCTGCCACCTTTTATTCACTTGGTAATGCTGCCGCCTTTTAAAATCGTCGTCTTATGAATTGGGACAGACTCAGATGTATAATATAAAAATAATAATGAAGTTTATTGAGAAAATAAATAAATATAACGACTTAAGTTGGTATGTGTTGCCTTAAACATAGAATATATTAACTCAACTCTTCAAGCCTCCCTGTCTTTAATAACCAGTAAACAGTAAAGCCCTCACTGCCTGACTGAACTCTAACAGAGCTGTGCTCTCCCAGCACTCTTAGCTCTCAACTTAACTTAACTTTCACAGACCAGGCTCCACTCTTTTTATAATATACCACCCCCGCCCTCCTGCTGGGATTGGGTGATGATTTGCATATGCATTACTCCTGTTTCCGACTGTGCCTAAGGTGTTAGTACTCAACACCTTAGAGTTGTTAGAAACTCAAGCTCTTAGGAACCTGAGGTAAGGAGCAATGGGTTCTGACTCTTGTGCCTCTAATAAAAGCTTTTTGCCAAGGGATTCCTCAGCTGCCCCAAGGGAGGTGGGGGGCTGGCAGGACTGACTACCTGGTAAAGAATCCATAAAATAATAATTCCGCAAGTCTTGACAACCCTTTCTGAATTTACTATTCTATGCACATCTTTTTCGTATCAGAAATGTAAGTAAGAGGTTAGGAGGGGAAAGCTGTCAATGTCTTTCTCATCCCTGACTCCAAATTCCTTCTTAGAAACAATGTGTTGGACAACATTTAACTTGTTCCTGTGATTTTCTGTGAACTGCTTTTCCACCTAGGGGAAGCACCTGAATAGCAATTCTAAAGGATGCTTCTGAGGGAAAAAATACATTGAGGCAGGAGATGGTAAGTGTATTGAACATGGATAAAGGCCATCTGGATTCCAACGGTAAGAAGGAATGTTGTTAGCATGCCCATCCGTTTTGCACTGTGGGTTGCATAAATACGAGACCAACTGCTTGATGCATACATGTAAGAAAATTGTGCCTACAACGATTCCTTTAAAAGCAAATTTCTAATACATCATTTGTTCAGACAGAAAGTCCATATATTCCTTCAGAAATCACCTGGAGACACTATTTTGTACAGTGTGTAAGGAGTTATATATGCAAGGGAAATAAATTATTCAGACCAACCGTATAAGCAAGATATTCTGTACTATAGGGAAGAAGTTGAGGTTGACTACATTCCAGGTTTCTAAGCATTTGAAGCTGCCTATGAATTACTGAGATAGTGAGTATCTAAAAAGACTCAGCTTGAGGTACTTCGAGCTTAGCTGTGCAATATAATTGCAAAGTTAATAAAAAAGGAATCATCACAGCAAGAACTAAATCAGGCAAACGCAACCACTGAGCTTGTTCTTGAATATTATTAACTCAAAAGCGTGTCGTGTCTGTGATGTGGTGTATTTGACACAGAAAAGAAATTTCAGATGTGGAATTACTTTTAAGAAGACTAGTTAAGGCAGCAGCACATGGTGAGAAATCCTTTGAAACAACCAAAAACAAGCATTTAGCATTGTGCAAAATAATTTAATTGCAAACAACCTCTTATTCCCTCAGAATGCTATGTCTAAAAACCAACTACCGTATATAAAAATCAGGAAAACAGACATTTGTTACTACTGTGTGAGCAATGAAAACAACTAAGCTGGAAGGGGCTGCCACAGAGATCACAATCCAAGGCAAGATATATACATGCCATCTCATAAGGTCTCGAAGAGCTTGGGACTTGGATATTTGAAGGACTGTCTCTCCTTATATAAACTTGCCTGATCACTAAAGTCGTCTGGGACGGTCCTCCTTTTTGTCTTACCAGTGAAAACAGGTTATTGTGTGGAGAGGGGAAGGCTTTTCTGTCATACAGAGAGACAGCTAGAATTTTCAGCACGTGGAGACAAAGCCAGTTTCCGGGACCTTCTGAAAAGGATGCACCCTGCCTTCCAGCTGCAGCTCTTGGGAAGAGAAGGTAAGGGGAGGGGAGGGGAGGGCTTCCCTGCTTCCTCAAGATAGCCCTTTTCCAGCCCCATCCAGGCTCACTAGGGAGCAGTATCTGGGTGAAAACAGGAAGGATGCCATGTGTACTTCTGCCGGCCATAGAGGTGGGTGCTTCTTGCTCACTCACTATCCTTCACCACCACCACCACAGGTCATCCATGAGACTTAAGGTACTTAAAGCTGATACAAACTGAAACTGAAATCTGAAACTGAAAGCTTACAATAGTTTCTTTCCTTTATTTTTTTAACATTATACTGTTACTATAGGCATTTTTACAAGAGGCATTTAAATTACTTAGTGAAATCTTTTTCTTTCCCAATGAATACCTCTAAGTTCAATTGCTTTACTACAGAAATGAGCAGTTTATGTCTTCTGTAATTATGAGCCACTTTTCCATCCTGATGCTGTTCACCACCTAGCCTGATAGTAGTATTTCAGTTTTGTCCCTAATTTAGATCACTGTACTACATACAGCTGCTCCACCAGCCATTATGTTTAGGTATAAGGCAAAGTGAAAGATCTTTTTTATCATTATTAGCAAATATTTAAAGTCTATTTTACCCCTTCTCACCTACCCTAGTTACTTTACTAAACAGTTTACTATTAGGTTTGAGTGTGTGTGACTGGATGATACCCTATGTTCCTTATATGTGGGCTTTCACTGACTAGATCACAATTGCTATTCTACAGTCTCTTTTTCTTGATGTCATCTCAGGGGACAATGTTCATGACTATTTGTAGTCATGAATATCCCATTACCGGTTGGCCTTTCTTCAACTGCTAGAAGGATAGCTATGGGCAAAAGTAAAATAATTGTGTCTACAACATTCTCAAAGTTGCTGGACTTGAACTACTTCCAACTCATAGCTGTTTGAATGGTCCCCTTTCATGGGATTGGGGGGTTTAATTGAGACCTTGAAATATACAAATACTGTTGTGGACCTGGAAAAGGGTTTGGACACAATGTCATTAAAAATGGCATATGGTAGGTTGGTCACCTATCAGTACATCATCATTTGGGCAGAACCTGGATCAAGAGGCTGCTACATATCCCTAGCACACATATTAGATAGTGTCCATATCAGATAAGATTAAGTGTTTTAATGTTTTATTATTCATGTTAATTAATTAATTTTCTTTGGTTGCCATATCATGATTAATTTCTCTGGCATTCATTGTACAGGAAGAATGTATTCATCATTAATATGCTCATAATATGCAATTCCATTATAATCCAGTGCTGATTAGTATCTAAGTACCAAGGGAACATACTGTTTCATGATAAACATTTCCTGGGTTTTTTATGTCAGAAGAGAAGAGATATAGAGACAAAAATTACTCAGTTAAAAAAAAACCTTCAAAAATTATTTGATACTTGTAGAATGTTTCCCACCCAAAGTTAATTTAATTCTAGATTCCATATACTGTATAAACTTAGATGTATCTTCTGATAGCAATCCTGCATATACTATCTGTAAAGTAAACTTTCTTATCTATCAGTGGGATTCCATGAGGCATATTAATTTAGATTTATAATTATAATGTTGGATGAAAACCTCACATTATTATTAGGAACCATGCAGTTGATCTATACCTTTCTGGAAACAACAACAAAGTTAAATCTCTGAGAAAATTTCAGAATACTAAATCTTAACTGAGTTGCAACCCTCTTACAACTCTGTTAACAAGCCCAAGGGCTGCTCTGACCCCCATTCATTGGGGGAAGGGCGCATCTGGGACTTCTCGCCCGGGGACGAGAGTCTATAAGTAGGCTCCCGCCCCCTTCCCAAGCCTGTCAGTTCTGAAGATCCCCAGCATGCCATATTCCTCTGCATAACCCTCCAGATGTCCTGTTGCTGCACCTGGGCGGCAACGATCTCGCTCGTGTGCCGGGAGATGTTTTGCTCCTCAAGATCCTGCAGGACTTGAGTGAATTTTTTATTTATTTCCCTAGCACCCGCATTCTTTGGTCCACGTTGATCCCACGCCTAGTGTGGCGGTCAGCCCATGACCCTTTCCTTGTGGACAGAGCCCTCAGAATGGTTAATGGTGAGGTTGCTAGTTTTCTCCTGCACGGACATGGGTCTGTCATAGCCCACCCGGGTATCTCCAGGGGTGCCCCTCACCTTTATAGAAGAGATGGAGTCCACCTATCTGACTCTGGTTTGGATATTTTTCTATCTGACCTACAAGGGGGCCTGAGGGCCGAGCTGCTCGGCTGGTTGGGATAAGAGCCCCTGACTCTTATGGTGGCGGGTAGTGCAACTGGTAACTAAATTCAGGTAAAGCTCTAATTAGGCAGCCCATTCGGCGATATACAGCCCTCGATTTCAGTCGATCACCATTGGCTATGTCATCAGATGATGATTGTTGGAATATGAATTGAGGCATCTCGAGGGCTGTGCCGGGCTTCCAGATTCGCCCATCCTATCGCGTTGCTCAACAGGTGGGCAGCTGCTCACCTGGGCGAATTTACCTGTTTATCGAGCTTATTGGCTGAAGTATTGCATCCATCTCGTTACCAGTTTGCACTACGGCTCAGGTCCCCTTCACAGGTCTTGACTAACCCAGTTAATAAGTTGATAAGTTATAAATAAAGTTGTGGCCCGTTGTACCCAAAAGCTGAAGTTGTCTCACCTCTTTATTTCCGGGCTTAGGGGGCAAGGACAAATAGCTGGCTTTTAAAACGTTAATTTGAATGGCCAGGGATGAATAGTTTAACTTGAAAATACTGTGCCAGATACATCAGTTTCTTAAGAAGTCTAATATGGCTATGGTGGCACATGCCTTAGTTACATCCGGTTTAGATTACAGCAATTTCATCAGTCCAGGGCTGCCTTTGGAACGTGTTTGAAAATTTAAGCAGATCCAGGATGCTGCAACTAGAGAGTAGAGCTGGTTGCAGGGAGGAGAGACATTCTTCATTACAATAGAAGTAAAAAAGTTGAGCCGTGTGACCAGAGAAACAAATTCAAAAGGAAGTTAGGTGATACCTTTATTGGTCACTGCTAAAACAAAAAAATATGAGCTAAGCTTTTGATAGCAACTGCTATCTTTATCAAAGCATTGTACTGGAGATGCATTCTTGATAGTAGGTGTTGTCTATCAGGTGCTGAGAATCTTTTGGTGAGATGGAAAACACCACATGATCATATCAGGAAGCAGGCTGATGTTAGATCAGCTTCAAAGTCCATTTCCAGACACTGGTAGACAGTAACACTTGCAGGGTTTGCACAAAAGTGTATTCTATGAATCAAAGTGTTGGTTTTAAAATCAAGATCTCTAAAATGACTTGAGCTCTTTGACAGAGTTTCTCTCCATATTTGCATCTCTGGTTTTAAGATCTTTCAACTTGGATTGTTGATCTTAAAAAGGCACACGTTTAACTAGTAAGTTATGGTTGAGGAAGGGGGTTTATGAGTCAACTTGTCTTCATCTTTTTAAAATGCTTTAAAATTGTACTGAAGGGAATTTTATTTAATATATTGGACCCTCGTATAACAAATGGTTTGTATAAAATAAAATCTGTACAACATAAACAATTCTAGAGATAGGAGAAATTTGCTTAACAGAATTGCCTATGGGGCAAATCCGTACAACATAAAAATAGTCACAATTAGGGATTACTCCGTTTTCAATGCATTCCTATGGGAAATTTGTATAAAGGAAAATTTGCTTAACATAATTTCATTTGGAACAAATGAATTCCTTTATACAAGATACCACTGTACTTTTAAATAGTTAACAGCCATAATCAAGTTCATTGGTGTAACATTACACTTGCATGAATGTGTCAGCCTTACAACCTCAGCAACAAGGACTGCACAGTTATAAATGGTGTCATTGTGTCAGTAAATTTCAAACAAGTTTTCTGTTTGACCAAGTGGCAGTGCACTGATGGAAGTGCTTCATAAAGAGCACTTCTCTACCTTGTTGTGATTGTAACTGACACTGACACCCACATAACAAGTCAACAGGATTTCAGACTCAATGCATAATAGTGTGTTTTCTTATATTTGTATTTCTTAAAATATTAGTGTTTTTAAATAACTTGTAAATTTCCTGAATCTTTCTACCAAGAGAAATTAAGTAAACAAAACAATGAATATTTAATACAAAACCAAAAATAGCTCTTCTGGCAACTTTAAGTCTTAAGTTTAATTCAGCATTATTATTTTTTCTGGATGTTAGTACATTTTTCCAGATGGAATGGTTTCGCTGCAACACATTTTCTGCCTGGAAATTTCTGCAGTGAGAATGCAACTAAGATTCACTTAATCATATGATCCTTCTCTAGAGATGATTCACTTAAAGGATGCTGGTTGGTGCAGCAACAACATAACATACTGGTACTTGAATCACATTTATTTTTGTGGACATTTATAAGCTCCCTAGATGCCCTGAGCACATCTGATCCCGCCTGATCTTGGAAGCTAAGCAGGATCAGGCCTGGCTGCTACTTCAATGGGTGACCACCAGGGAATACCAGGCGCTGTAGGTGTCTGGAGTAGGAACTGGCAAGCCACTCCAGTATTCCTGCCAAGAAAACTCCATGGAAATGGGGTCACAAAGACTCAGTCACTACTGTAACGACACAACAACAACATAGTCCAAATATACTACATGGTATTTCCATGATAAAACCAAATGTGGATAAAGTTAGATATTAAAAAAATCCTCTACTTGGTTACCAGAACATTTATTTCTAAAGCTATCAGTAAAAATAAATCTTTTTAAAAGCAATGATTATAACAGCTGTCTCCAACACTGAAAGTAGAAAGGGATGTTATCTGTCACCAATTGCCATGGGGATCAATTATTCAACAATTCCTGCCAGTTTTTGTTTATTTTCAGGATCATTAGTGAAGTGTGTCTTCTTCTTCTTCTTCTTTTTTAGATCAAAAGGCAGTTCCACACAGCAACAGACTTCAACCCAGTCCCTTCCAAATACAGCTAACAAGGCTTGCACCAAAGTGTGTTCTTTGAATTGCTGTTTCACCGGTAGGCTACTGATAAGATTTCCGCCATTGCTGCAGCTCTGGCAATTACCACTGTGATTAAATAAATTGTGTAAGCATGAATGTATGTCCAAGGAGAGTCAAAAAGTACGGTCTACACACAAACACAAGACCACATACTACTTTCCTTCCTTTGATTTTGCATAAATGTGAAGCAGGGGTATATCCAGTTCATATTATAATCAACTTAACTCTTATGAGCCTGGTTTGCCAGGTCTGGCCTACTGTGCTGTGACATCTACTTCTGATGGTAACATTGACAAAGAGGTTTTATTTTCATATTGGCCTCTGGAATCTCCCAGACAATAGCAAAAATCATAAACCACCTCAGAACTCCCGAGATTCCTGAAATACAAAAGCTGCTTGCATTTCTGGGCTGATACAGGAGCAATCTTTTTTGGGAGAAATGGTTTTTTGTGGTTTTAAATAAAATTTTAAAACCACAAAAACAAATCTGAGGCTCGATGGGATTTAAGACAAGCCATTCTAAGCTGAACAGCAAATTGACTGTAGGGCTCCACCTTATTTATTTCAAAGTAGCATATGCACATGCAGCTGGTTAGGTGCCTACAGCCTTCGTATTTTCTGCTTGCACAGAATGTTAGAGAATTTAAAAACAGAACATCTTCATCAAGATACCTTGCACTGAGGGATATTTTAAGTGAATCAAGGCCCTGAGAATGTTCCTGACATCTCTATGGTAACTTGCAAAATGATTTCTCCCCTTTCCATCACAGGCTACATCTTCAATTAAAAACACATCAGCGAGATTATAATCACCCAGTCTAATATCAGTAGTAGATAGTATCATCAAGTTAAATTGGCAGTGCATGTCTCTATAAATTACACTTCACAGGTACCACTATCTGTTGTCTCTGCTGTGTAAACTAATTAGCTGCTTTCCACTTAATTAACATAGAGCCTGACACGCGAGTTGCTTTACTTCTTGCAAAGAACTTTTCCTATGTATTACCCCCTAGCACAAATTGAGATTTACTTTCAAAGGATTCAACTTCCACTTTCATTTCTCTGCTACATTTTGAAGTTTACATCTCATCTGTTTTCTCTAATATAACTGCAATAATATTGCCTTCAAGTTAGGTGTAATTATTCATCCTGGAAACAGCAGTAATTGAGCAAACACAAGCTGCTACCAGAGGCATTCTTTCTATTATTTATTGGAAAAGATCTATAATTTAATGAGAAATATTTCAAAAGCAACATTTTTACCCTTTCATGTGAAATTAATTTACAGTGTTATAAGGTGCAATGAAAATATAGGAAATCATCAGAAAGAAACAAGGCTTAACACAGAAACATTTCCACCAAGTTTCATCTTCTGAACAAAATCCACATAAAAACATTTCATATTTCATTGCTCATTGCCTGCAGAACTGAGATTCTTTTTCCATCTTGTTTCCTTCCCTTGTAATAAGAAAAAAACTGCTTTGGCCTAGCAGAAATGATGGGAATAAGATGTTTCTTATTGGAAAGAAAGGACAAGATCAGATCCCATTTTCTTCATATCAAGGAAGTTAATTTTGTAGATTGGGTGATTTAAGCTACAATCCTATGCTCATTTGCAAGATAATATAGGAATTCTTTGGGACTTTCTTTTTGGTTACTTTTTGTAGAATTGTACTATTGGGCATGCATATTTATATACATTTTCTTGTTCTAATCTCTAGCTAGGTCTATATTATTATCTTCATCTTGCAGATCTGGTCGGTGGTACACATAGGAGACGTCAAATAACATTTGGTTGGCAATAGCTACTCAATAAAGTGAAGTGGAATTTGTTATTGGGACAAGATAAGGGGCACTGGGCAGGGGGAAACTGGCAGCTGAAGGAAGAGTATTGATCAAGATTTTGGAAGGGGGAGCAAAACGGGGAAAAAACCCCAAAGAGCACCATAACCTTAGTAAGGATCTGTAAAGAGCTGGAGAGCTGAAGAAAGTGAGGGGGGCAGGGGAAAGAAAAAGGAGGAGAGGCAACTGATTTAAACTACCACATACTTTAACATATGCTCCTAACTACAGCTTACAATGCAGCCAGTTGGACCTTGCACACTGTACACTGTATTGGCTGGAAAATGCAGCAAATAGTTGTGGCAATTCTTGACATGGCAGCATTAATTAATAAGAATTACACTGTTGACAAATAATCAGAGGCTACAGTCTAGTCCGTATTTACTTTGGAGTGCACCTTGCTGCATTTAATTGACCCTCCCAAGATAATTATGTATAGGACTCAGATGACTGTTTTCCTTTTCTTAAGAGCAATACTATATATTTTCTGCTTATCTTTAAGAAAATAGCTTCATACATCAGCTAAGTAAAACATAGCATCTAACCATCATAATTTCCAAATCTGACTGGCTGTTCCACTACAAAGCTCAAGGTAATACAGAGCAAAACATGGATATTTCATTTGGAGGAAGATGATTTTCCTAATCAAAATCCATAAAAAGCTTCAAAACTGAACTGCATAAAAACAACCTCTAGAAGAGCCTCATTATATCAGGTGAAAGTGTGCTCTAATTTCAAGGCTGCAGCCAGGCAAATTCTAGATATAAATGGGCTCCTGTTTTATGCATGAAGATGCTATTCTGGGAATAAACCTTTCCTTAACATAAGAAAACCCCTTCAGCAGTACAATAGTCGCAAAGCATGGCAACATTTTGGAACTATAATGACTACTTAGCACTCTTGGGAGTACATGAAGCATGGGGACATTTATAAAACCTTTCATAAAATGTGCATCTTTTGACCTAAATGCACCCAGAAAAACTGATTCTATTAATATGTGTAAGTGAAAGTACAAGACTCTATTCTTTTTCTCTCTTGAGAAAAAATTAAATAGTTCCTTAGAACTTGAGGTAGAAATATAAGGTAACCCACTGGTACAGGAAATGGAAAAACCTTTAAAAAGATCCCTATTAGATATTTTCTCCTGTCAGGGTGAGGCAGATATTCAGCTAAACCTTAACACTGTGAAATAATTGCAAAACGCACAGGTCTGGAAACAATACAGCAAGGGGCAACATGTGATAGGGAGAGAAAGAATCCTACATATTTACTTCTGTAGACCATATATTCAAATTAGATTTCTATTTAGAATAAATATTTTTAGAGCGCCAGTACTCTCTCTTAGTGGCTATCACTTTCTCTATCTTTGCCCACTTGCACAAAATTGTGAGGAGACTGTGGAGGACAGAAGGCGTAAAATCCAAGATTGTTTCTAAGATATTCTGCATTGCTGGCGTTACTTTCAGATGTGCAGTTCTTTTGTATTATTGTGTTGAAGGGATAGTTATAGAAGCCTGCTCAGCCTCCTAAAAGAAAGACTCAAGTGAAAACTGCAAAATGTCAAGGCAGACCGGCAAAACCACACAACTAAATCCTTCTGACTGCTTCTTCCAGGGGGAGGAGAAGAATGGGTGATGATGACAAGGCATTTAACCCTCCCCATGTACACACACACGTGTCACTTTTCTGTTGGGCAGGTGTCTATCTTTGTGTTGTTACTATTGCTTTTGTTTCCCATTTCTCAGATTTGTATTTGTTTGTTCCTTTCTACTATTTAGCTTTAAATATTGTCTTTCCTTGAGCTTCCTTGGTTCCTTTTTAAGGAGAAACGTAGGATATATATATATATATATATATCAACAGAGTTGATCTGTGCAGGGTGGTGGTGTGATTGTGCATTTAAGTAGCG
>JAHTLZ010003399.1:6416996-6444860 GCA_023846285.1 Phrynocephalus versicolor
ATATATATATATATATATACAGACATATATATATAATACTTATATACAAATGGCAGTGCTCAGTCTATAGGACTGTGAAAGGATAGTCCTATATTTGAAAACGTGCCCTCTAAAACTGTTCAATACACGTCCAGTTTACAGATAAAACATAAGACCAGGGGTCCTCAAACTTTTTAATTATGGGGCCATTTCACTGTTCAGAACTGTTGTGGGCAGATGTGGTGGCAGAGGGGGGAGGGAATGGGGGGAGGGTTGGGGCAAGTGGTGGCAGCAGCAGTGGCAGAGGGGGCAAGATAATGGGGGAAGGTTGGGGAAAGCAGTGGTGGCAGCGGCGGTGTTAGGTGAGGGAACTGGGAGTAGGGTTGGGGCAAGCAGTGGCATCAGTAGAGGTAAGTGAGGGAACCGGGCATACGGTTGGGGCAAGCAGTGACAGTGATGGTAGGAGGTGAGAGAACTGGGGGAAGGCTGGGTCAACAGTGGCGGTGGCAGGAGGTGAGGGAACTGGGGTAGGGTTGGGGCAAGCGGTGGTAGCAGTGGCAGCAGGAGGCAAGGGAATGGGGTGGAAGGTTGGGGCAAGTGGTGGTGGTGGTGGCGGAGGTGAAGGAACCAGGGCTCATTTCAGTCCCACTTTTTAAAGTATGTGATTTCTGCTTCATCTGTCATATTTTATAAGTGTTGTGAGCTGTTCCAAGTACTTACAAATACAGTAGGATATAAACCTACTATATATAATAAATGCAAATGATACTAACTTCCAAATTAGAATCTAATCATAGAAACAAAGTGAATTCAAAGTAAATTGTATGAAAATATTTGCTATATTTTTTTCATCTTTGGGACCAACATATTTGTGTGCTTGTTGCAGCTTTAATGTTTTCCTTTGAGTGCTGTAAGATGCCTCTTCTAATTCCCTGTTCTTAACTTGAATGTGTCTTAAATGTTCTGGGCAGTATATTGTCCCTCCCTCATTATTGTAAGCCGCTTTAGGTCCTTTTGCAAGGAGAAAGGTGGGGCAAAAATATTGAAAATAAAATAAAATATAACTGGGCTCTCGACTCCTGCACCTACTATTCAGCTGCTATGTGGTTAAACCTTTGTTTATGACTGTCTCATAGTGAAAAAAGAACAGAGAAGTTGCATAAAGAAAAGGGAGAGGGGATAAGTAAGCATATTGACCACATAGTCACTCCAAATCACTTATCTGGAGCTGTTATCATGAAAAAAATGTAAATGTGTCATTTGCCTCTCCCAGCCTTGTTCACTTTAGCACTAGATTATCACAGCACCGCTGGAATTCAATAAACCTATATAGCTTAACACTAAACACTTATGAGAACAAATATTTGCCTTTCAGATGATATTGGCAAAGGAAGGTAGATTTAATTTGTTTTCCAAGAAGACAGTGAGAGAAAGACAGCTGTAGCAAGTTATTTTAATTTAAATGTCCTTGACACACAAGTCACCAACCTGTATACTAACTTCCATGCTACCTTCTAAAACAGACGGCACACAGACAGAACAGGGAGAAACCATTAACAGATGGGTTAAATAAATATTGCCACCTATTAACCTTATGGTGTTTCATGAAAGAATAAATATGTTCTGTGAAAATAGTCGATCCTCTATGTTTTCTTTACACAATTCAGAAGTTTTCACTCAGGACTAAAGCTGTACTTGAGAGCCCAATATATTTTCAGGTTATCTCAAATAGTTCTAGTGACCAAGTGTATGCTTGTTTTGTTAAGGTTTTGAAAGATATCAACAGATAACTAAACTGATCTACAGGCTTAATGTGTAATGATTACACTGCTAAAATAACAGGATAAATCTATGCCAATTTCAGAATTACATCTACTATTACAGACCTGGATGGCAATGTCACATGTAATTATAGCTACAAGCCCACAAGGGTAATTAACACAGCTGAGATTTCACATCACCACAAGTATTAAAGCTGAAATAAAAGTTCATTACTTTCATTCCCTTAATATGGCATATATCTATTCAGGCCCCATGGGGACCCATGATGTATTTAAATTAGACAATAAAATGTAGCACATAATTACACAACTCCTTTGAGTAACTATTAGATAGTTTGTGGGGCAAAACACTCCAGAAAGCATTGTAAAGATGGGAATCACTTCAGAGTTTTATGTTATTGTCAGCTCAGACAAATAATTCATCTCTTCACATTCTCGTAAACATTGCATTTATAATGCAAAGACAATATCATCACATCAGCAGGCAAATAAAATCTATAATTGTATTATATTCCCCCTTCTGTCTCTCCCAGGTCTGCAATAAATTAATATTTGAAATATTAAGGATATACTGGAGTCTGGAATGCTATTTTGAAAAACAAAATATTTCAGCATTAGCTGTTTGGGACAGTAAGTTGCATTAGTGTGGATGTGATTAGTCATCTCCTCTGTAAGTTCAATTGATTCACATGTATGTACTGGTTGTGGCATATTACAGTAAGCAACAGGATTTCAGCCAATCCCTTTTACTTTATTAACTATCCTGAGAGGCACTGAATTCCTGTTACAGGGACAAGTGTGTAGTCTGTGCATGTTCTTGGATTCACCTCAGTCACTAGAGACCCAAGTAGAGACAGGCACTTTGAGATCCATACAAAGCATGAAGCACCATTGCCCAGAGGTTTCTAAGCCCCATTTTCCCTCTCCAAGCTGCCCACACCACTTGCTGGCCTTTTGGCACCCTTAGGATCCTTATTCATCAGCAACAGACCAGTCAACACTGGAGCTCACTTGGCCCTTCCCTTGCTCATCAGCTGCATGGGGAGACACTCCCTCCTGCCTCCTTGCTGGAGTGGTTGGCTACCTGAGGAGGCTGGCTGGGCTCCAGTGTTGACTGGCACACCAGTGACAAAGAAGGACCCCAACTGCATGCAGAGCCTGGTAATTGGACCCGGTGAGAGGGGGAAGGGAGATGGAAATGAGAAGCACTTGGGCAGTGACACTTTGTGCTTTGTGTGAAGCACCCATCTCTTGCAGGCTCGGTAGCAAATAGCTTTGGCTGATATGGCCGCAAACAGGGCCGGCGCTAGGGTTTGTTGTGCTCTAGGCGGGGGACGGGCAGCGGTGAGCGGGCGGGTGGGGCGGTGGGCGGGTGGCGGTGGCAGGGGGCCACAGTGGGTGAGTGGCGGCGGCCAGCGGCAGGGGCGGCAGCGGGGGGGCAGCAGGCTAGCCAGCGGTGGCGGTTGGGGGGGTGCCCCCTGTCCATTTGGCAACCTAGGCAACTGCCTAGTTCGCCTTAATGGACGCGCCGGCCCTGGCCGCAGAGACTTTTGCAGCACACAAGTTGCCTGTCTATAGTTATCCATAAACTGGCACCATCAAGATAAGACTGCTGTCATGAACTTAATGGAGCAAGGAAGGCTTGGGGCTTGGTTTGGAAACTGCAGCTAATTAAATTAATGCAGCTAGGCTGATTAGTAGAGGTCTTATCATGACATACAACTCCTGCTCTGTAATGTGTCCACTGGCTACTGAGCCAGGTTTCATGGGTTACTCTTGGCTTCTAAGATCTTAATCAGTTCTAAATCAGTGCATCTGAGAGACTTCCTTCTTCCATATAGATCACACATACGATGTTAGATTTGAAATTTTAACTTAATTAAAGTTAAATATTAGAAATGGGAGTAGTTAAAATCTGCTGATATGTTAATGTTTAAAGGGGGAAATACTGAACTTATTAGTTCATATTAATGACTTCATGAATACAGTTCTCCTTTTGTACCTATAAAAGTATTAATTTGGATTAGGGTCCCAAATGTTTAATTGTATCTTACCTCTCTCCCTCAGAAAGGGACTGCTACATACAGACATTTCATCATTATGTTAATTTCATTTCTTGTTTCAATCAAACAGGCAAATATGATGCCACCTCTGGTATGATCCAATACAGCTGAAATATGTGGTGGCCTAGACACCTATATTTTATAAAAGCTTTTATTTGTATAAACCTTTATGACCTTGACAGATTAGAGTGCTGGGCCAATGTGGGGATTCCATACCCCAACAGACTCTGAACCCCAATAAGTTGGCAAGCACCAAGGAAGCTGAAGGGCTGGATTTTCATAGATTTCCAGAAACGAAGCAGGAACTCAGTGTGCTGAAGCTGAGCCTGAGCTGACCTCACTCAGGAGGCCAGAAAAACAAGGGCAGTCCTGCATATCAGGACACAGCTGGCCTGTGACCGAACTCAAAGCTTCCTTTCTCTCTCTTTCCTAATCAATAACCCCTCACTAGCCAAGTATGTTCCTCCCAGATAAGGTGCAATCCCCCCACCTATGGAATGCATTATGTGAACAAGTGCATCCTTCCTTTGTCCTATTGTGTGTACTTGTTTACTCTTATCAATAAAGGCTTGGGTCCTAGACAGCTCTCACAGACACACACACACACACACACACACACACACAGAGAGAGAGAGAGAGAGAGAGAGAGAGAGAGAGAGAGAGCTCATGAAGACATGCAGAGACACAGAGAGACACACGCACTCACGCAGACACTCACTCACAGAGACACACAGCCTGGGACCAGAGATGGTTGTACCCCAAACTCTGTGTATGCGTAATTAATAACGCTGCAGGCCAAAGCTAACAGAATGGATTTCAATGGAGAGACACGTAGGGTGCTGCATCTATGTAAAAAAAAAAAAACCAAATAGCACGGATACAGGATGGGAGACAACTGGCTGGAAAATAGTACATGTGAAAGGGATCTAGGAGTCTGGGTGGACCACAAATTGAACATGAGTCAGCAGTGTGATGCGGTGGCCAAGAAAGCCAATGTGATTCTTGGTTGCATCAATAGAAGCATAGTGTCTAGATCAATGGAAGTAATACTGTAGTACCACTCTATTCTGCTCTGGTCAGGCCCCACCTGAAGTGCTGTGCCCAGTTCTGTAAACCTCAATTTTAAAAGGGTGTTGAAAACCTTGAACAGAACCAGAGGAGTGTGACCAGGATGGTTAAAGGTCTGGAACATATGTCTTACAAGAAACAGCTTAGGAAACTGGGAATGTTCCATGGTCCAATGATCCATTGCTGGAAAAAAAGATTTCACTGTTCAGGTTCCGTTTTGCCCTAATGAAGACTTTGGGAGCTCAAGATTATATATCCATAGCAGGATGGGGACCTTAATAGTACAATATCACTGCCAGATCACCACTTCCATTTTTAGGGCTACTGAGAATGTTTCAGGTGCACTTTTGGGCTATTAAAGTCAGTCTCCCCTCTCCCCATTTTGAGAATCCCTCAGGCTTCCCTAGAATAAATAGGATATTTATTAACCTGAGGGGGAGGAGAGGCAACTTTCAATTAATTTCAATTATGTTTTATCAGCACCAGATGATGACATTATCAGCTCTGCCAGCATAAATTTAAGCCAAAATGATTTGGCCATTGTCTTGCAAATTTCTTAAGAATGCAAAGCAAAAACCAAAATGTTCTGCTTATATGCCGCCCCATAGTGCTTAAAACACTCTCTGGGTGGTTTGCAATTTATTTTTGGAGGCTACACATTGCCCCCTCCCCAAGCGAGCTGGGTATATATTTTACTGACCTTGGAAGGATAGAAAGCTAAGTGATGCATGAGGCAGCTACTTGAGATTGAACCCCAGGTCATGAGCACAGTTACAGCTGCAGTACAGCAGTTTAACCACTGCTCTATAAAGCATGGTCAGCTTAAAGGCAATATTCCTATGCATTTATCTCCTAAAATGTTTTCTCTAGTTTCTAAATAATTAAATCAAAAGACTTTCAGTAGCATGTAGCTCAATACACTAGAATATATATCTTCAATTATTCATTGTGGTGTGCAGTATCTTCAGGCTTGTTTCGTTGCTCAGAAATAATCATGTTTCATTCAAATATCACTATGGATATATAAACTTGAGAACAGTACATCTTTACTTCCTAGTAACGTTAGAAATAAAGGCAATTTTACATATTCTACAGTACACTTTATGTTTATAGTGCACATACACTGCATATATATATGTTGGGCGATATATAAATGGAAATAATAAATAAGTAAGTAAAAAGTATATGTAGAGTAGAGATAGAAATAATTTGTTTGCTAAGCCACAAGTTAACCCACATTGTAACAAACGTAACAATCAGGTAACTGTATTAGTTGAAGAAATCAATTTGGAAATAAATCAACTCATTATCTTTATAGGCTGTACATAGTTGTTGGAGTTAAGGTAGGAATTGCCAACAGCATCCAACAACATTGTAACAATATTGTGTGGTACTTTACTCTCACATACATCCTCCCTTATCAAATCAGACATGTGTCTCCTATACCAATAATATGATTGCAACTAGAGATGGGCAGGACTCGGGAAAATGACGTTTTCGAGTTGTCGTGTGTCGGAGGCAGCCCGTGTCGGCTCGTTTCCGTTTTTTCGTGAAAATTCGCAAAAATTAGTCGGTTCGTTTTTTGTTTTTTCGTTATCGTTATACTGGTTTTGGGGGGGTAGCGGGCTCCTGGAGGCACCTCTGTGGGGTGGGTGCCTCCTCTGGCCCACCATAAAGGGAAAGTGGGCTCCTGGAGGCACCCGTGGGTGCCTCCTATCCTCACCCACTAGGAAGGGACAGCAGCAGCAGGCTCCAAGAGACCCCTCAACATGGGGGTCTCCCCTCCTCACCTGCTGTTGCTGCAAAATGGCATGCATAACCATATGGATATGCATACCATTTGCAGGCAGTGAGACAAGCACCTGGTCCTCTGGTACGAACCATCAGTGTGTCGCACCTGCCATGTCCCACAAAGAAGGGAATCGTACTTGCGTGTGTAGTGCAATGCAAGTAGATCTGGCTATGGGCTAAGGTGGGTTTAGTGCAAGGGCTAGGGTTAGGCTAATGACGGGTAAGGTTACGGTGGGCTATTGGGTTGCACCTCTGGGTGCCTCTCTGACCCACTAAGAAGACAGTCTGTGACGTATGGGTAAGGAGTCAAGGATTAGGGTTAGGGGGTTAGGGGGCTAGGGCAGGTTTTAGGGGGCTTTTTGGCACATCCCAGAAGTCTCAGTGGCCAAGTGGCCATGTGATTGGTGGGATGGCTCCAAAAATTTGCATGGTCGTCCCCTCCCACATGGCTGGCCAGGCCACTGGGCCAGCCCATCATTGCGCACTGTGCAGGTGTAAATAAAATAAAATAAAATAAAATCAATGGAGGACAGAGGAGGAGAGGAGAGACATTTTGTTGCAAGAAAAAACCCACTGCTACTGTGAAAAATCTGGCAGTTTATAAATTTCCGCGTGTTTCTGTTGTGCTTGTGTGTTTTTGGACCACGATTTCAAAAACAATATTGCGTTCGACGCCCCATTTTGGATCCCCCGCCCGCACCGCATGGCATGGCAACTCGAGTCCGGCTGCCCAGGATGGGGGGGAGGCGGGACCACCCCTCCAGAAACAATCCCTCCGGTAGGTGCCCTGCGCCCTTAGTCAAGCAGGCATTTTTCTTCCTGCTTTTTGGCCCGGGAATGGGTGGGGGGAGACCCGGGAGAGTTTAAAAAAGTTTTTTCCTGTGCCGCCCGTGCCGCTTGCTTGCGCTTTGGCGGCCGGCGGCGAGACTGGGCTTTTTTGCGGCGGGAGAGTCCCACCACCAGAGCATCCCAGGACGGAGGGGGGGAGGCCGGGACCCCCCCCCCAGACCAGAAACCCCCCCTCCGGTAGGTGCCCTGCGCCCTTAGTCAAGCAGGCATTTTTCTTCCTGCTTTTTGGCCCGGGAATGGGTGGGGGGGGAGACCCGGGAGAGTTTTAAAAAGTTTTTTCCTGTGCCGCCCGTGCCGCTTGCTTGCGCTTTGGCGGCCGGCGGCGAGACTGGGCTTTTTGCGGCGGGCGAGTCCCACCACCAGAGCATCCCAGGACAGAGGGGGGGAGGCCGGGCGGGGACCTCCAGAAACCACCCCTCTGGTAGGTGCCCTGAGGCACGGCAGGCATATTTCCGCCTGCTTTTTGGCCGGGAACCGGGTTTTTTAACTTTAAAAAACTTTTTTTCTGTGCCGCTTGGCATCGCGCGCGATTGCGCGATGCAAGTAACGAGCACGACAAATCAGACCAAATTGTTCGTTCATCGGTTCGAGCTCGAAGTCTGGCGGAGTAATTCCCGTTACCGTTTCCGTAGAGTAACGGAACTGAGTAACGGAAACGGAAACGGAAATACCGCTAAGTCGTGCCCATCTCTAATTGCAACCATGTTGACTATGAAATGCAGCAGTAGCAGAACCAAAACTGAACTTGATTGCTGTGCCCCTTAAAATTTGATATATGAATATTTTATTAATAATGTGGCCTACAAAAAAAAATCAGACATTTTGAAGCTGTGCTTTGTTTTCTTATGATGGTAATAATAAATGTGTGTCCTAATTATTAGTAGCGTGCATTAAAAAGAAATTCTTGTTTTTCTCAGTGATGTCATTTACAAAGAGTCTATTATCCTGCATGGCATACAAAAATACTGTATATCACATGCTTATAGATGCCAAAGGTTAAGAATCTGTTACAGTTAAGACAAAAGAGTATATGTTAGCTTTCTTTTGGAGAAGAGCAAAGCCAAATATCCTTAACATCTTATTGGCACAATTCCTTGGATGAGATCAATATTAAACTGTTTTAAATTCTATATCTTTATTTGTTAAAAAAAATTAAACACATACAAAGTTAGCTTAAAATCCCTTGTACCATAACAAATGAGTGCCATAGGCTGAAAGTTAAAATAATACTCTACGAGGCATTACTCCTCTTACCTGCCACTGCTTCATGAGGTCTTGAACTCCTTGAGCATCCTCTAGTATTCTCTCTTTGTACGTGGCATCCTGCAGGACATTGGCAGTGGTCTCTGCTTCTGTGAGCCAGGCAAGGAACTTTTCCAGATCTAGGTAGAATTGTTGCAGCAGCTTTAGGGCTGCCTCTAACGCTGCCTCTCGCTCACCAACTCTGTGAAGCACAAATATAATCAAATGCAGCAAAGCAATGAATATCACAACAAGCGTAGTTCACTTCAAGAGAACAAGGTGCAAACAGAAAATGTGAGCAGGTTTCAGTAAACCAGAAAGGAAATTTAACTGTGCAACTATCCATCGGCAAATATTCATTTCTACTTTTGCAGAGAGGGAAAGGGAAAATGAAGGTAACAAGAGATAAAGGGTATTATTTTCAATTAATAGGCAATGGAAACTTCTGTTCTAGGGATACAGAACATGGCTATATTGCTTTTAGAATTTTTATAATACCTTGTTACTCAGAGCTCTAACAATTTTGAGAGCTGTGGATGTTGATTTTTAGAAACCATATGAAATATATCTTGATCACTAATCAGTAAGTACAATGTAACATAGCAAGTACTATATATAAGCTGCCCAGCTAGAGGCCAGATGTATAACTTTGATAAAGTCTACCTATCATCACTGTGGTGTGGTAGGTCTTATGTTAATTATAAGAACAATCTAAAATCCTATTAATTTAATTTGAAACATTAAGCACCTGCTAAAAGCATTGGCACCAAGATCAACACAATCTTAAGGTTCTTATTTCTGACCCCATGAAATGAAGATGCAATGAAAATGCACGCCTTGAGTTTTTCTTAAAATAAGCACTTCTGAAAGAACCCATGACTTCTCTGCATTTATTCAAGCCCTGTGCGAACTTTTAATGCACTAGGTTTGCCTTTTAGCATATGCATTGCTCTAATAAATGTTTCCATCATTTACTGACAAGCATCACATTCAAAAGAAGCTAGACATGTACAGCAAACCTGCTGGCACACCACATATTAATGTGTGAAGGTCAATAACCATGCAAAACTGGCTGTGGCTTTATCAGCAGCAGCAGCACATATTACACCATAAACAACTCATGTACAGCTGAAGCAGCAAGGCTCAAGAAGTGAGCCGTTTATTTATCATGGGCTGAAATTTTGCTGAACACAGAGTCTAATACAGTATTGGTACTGCTTTCAAAATTAATAAAGAGATGCTGGTTGTCTTCATGCTGTTAACACAAAGATATCAGAACAGAAGCAAGGAGCTATCACCTCCAAAATATATGTCAATGGTTTCTACCATTGAATGCATTCTCTCTGTTTTAAACACAAAATCCTACTGTTCTCATGAGGGAAACTGCATAAGCAGTTGTCATTTTCTGGACCTCTGTCCTATGTCTGAGTACAGAATATAGGTACTGTATATCTGAGCATGTAACAACCAACAGGAGTGATTACAAACACAAGTTACATAAATTGGGGTTTACATGGACTCTTCCACAGAGTCTTAAATGTATAAAATGTCATGCTTTAGATTTCTAACTGGTTAGATTTATTATTGAGGAGGAGGAGGACAATTTGCTTATATTGATTACCAAAAGGCATTTGATTCTGTAGCCCACTCTGTCAGGATTGGGGCCGCATGACTCAGCAAATGTGGAGAGTCAGGCCCCTCTCAGGCTGAGGCAAACAGTGCAGTTGGTGGCATGACCCTCCCTACTGGACTGCTTTTGTGTGAATCTTTTTTGGTCTTTGATGATGTGGATATCATATGTTTCCTTTCCAAGTTATTGACACTTGAAACAAGAAAACATGCAATTTCAAAATAACTGTCATTCTATAACTCACTAGAAAAAAATGCAGGGGAAAAAAAAGAAATTAGGCCCATATTGTCATAATAACTGAAATGATTAAGAAGCAACTCAAGGCTGTGAAACCCTGGACTGCATTTGGTCCAGGATGAGCTGCACCAGATAGGTTTTAGCTAAAGCATTTAAAACGTCTCCACCAACATATAGCGGTGCAATTTAATAACTTACTCCAAAATTCTACAGCTGAAGACTGGATAACAACAGGCTACTGGGGCCTAGTTACATGTCTGTAAATAAAGGTGGCTTTGCCCAACGTGTAGATAGCTACTGTACATGCCCAGTTTCAGATAAAGCTTATTTAAAGCCTCAGTGAACTTCAGGAAGCATTAGTGAAGAGGTGGAGTAAAGGATTAATTAAATCTTACTGTATCAGTTTCACAAAGCATGAGCTTTTGGATATCTTCCTCTTTCTTTGAAATTAAGCACTAGCTGTAATGCTCCAAGATCCATTAGCAATTCATGATACAGAAACCTCATAGCACCACATTGTCAGTTTAAAAGATATGGTCAAAGATTCTCCTGAAGGTTCTCATTAAGATTAGTGATGAGTGATTATGTTTCCAGCTAAAGCAACTG
Source organism: Phrynocephalus versicolor (assembly GCA_023846285.1). Classification (NCBI taxonomy): domain Eukaryota; kingdom Metazoa; phylum Chordata; class Lepidosauria; order Squamata; family Agamidae; genus Phrynocephalus; species Phrynocephalus versicolor. The sequence goes on from JAHTLZ010003399.1 coordinate 6,428,243, forward strand.
CAAACAGGCATCTTGATTTTGTTCACTTGGCAAGCAGTCATTCATTTCCCATTTGACACCCTCTGCCAGTGGTGGCAAACGTTTGGCACTCCACATGTTTTGGACCACAACTCCCAGAATTCCAAGCCTTTACTGCCAGTGACAAAGGACTGTGGGAGTTGAGGTCCAAAACATCTGGAGTGCCGAACGTTCACCACCACTGCCCTATGCCCTTCTTTTCCTTATGGAAGAGAAGTTGTCAATAGTTGACAAGGCTTTGTTGTACAAAGGAAGGGACTAAGGTGCCCAAGTGCACAATCACACACTGAGCAGTGAGGTCATGAAATGCTGATGTTAGTTAGCATTGGTGATAAGCTGGTGATTTTTCAGTTGGATAATGCTGATTAATGGAGACACAGGGTCCAAATATATGGCTTAATGTGGTTGATAGACAGGAAAAATTGGTTCCTTCATCCTGCTAAAAAGATGCCAATATAAAAAAACTTAATTTTTTTAAAAGGAACATATTTCTTTATTTCAGCCAGTTAAAAATAGCCTATTTAGACATACTGTTACAAGTTATCAAGTTTTTTTTACATGATCCAAAAGAAGCAGAGCTATGGGAAGAAAGAAATACTCCCCCCACCCCAATATATATATATATATCTCATTTCCTTAGAGACATGGAGAGAGGAATTAGACAATATATTAAAATGTTAGTAAAATATGCATTTTTAATTAAGAAAACAGGTTTCAGACTAAGAGAATTATGGGTTTATCCTTCCTTTGAATCTTTATAAATGTGAACTTTAAGAAAAGGGAAACAGTCTGTTACCAAATTTTTTTAAAAAGGAAATTTCTTAATTAGTATAGTACTGAAACACATTGTGCTTTCCTCATACTGCAAAATTGGATTTGGAATACACAACACTAGCAACTAGTGAAAAAATTCCAAGAATGATAAAGGATGATCATATAAAGACAACATCTAAATTCTTTACCAGATATAATCAAATTCCTCATCTTTGAGCATTTTCAGAGTAACAACATTCCATTTGACATATACAGATATGTATGAATGTTATTTTAGACTATGTGAAAAAAAGCATTCGTACACTAAAATTAAATAATAATGGGGTTAAGGTGTGTAAGATTTTGCAACAGCTGTCATAGTTTGAAATAAACTAAAATGTGAATGTCAGTACTTGATATTGAGGATGACATGAACAATCCAATAACATAGTCATGGAAAGATAGCAATATATCAAGAGATATTTTCTGATGAGAAAGATCAGACAGTACTCATAACACAAAACCTGTTTTCCTCTAAAAATAATCTAAGCATTATGATATATGGAAAATATTAATAATAAAAAATCAGTGTATTGATTTTAAAAACAGATTTGTTTCTTTTAAAAGGATGCTAAGATGCTCACACACATTTACTTGGATGTGCCATCACCTAAATGGACACAATCCCCCCAACATGTACTGAATTAGAATTTGCGGTTGAAACTGGGGACTCAGATTATCCTTATTTTTTCTTTTATACTGCTGCTATAATCATCTAAGGCTGACCAGAAACTGTCATTTTAAAATTAAAAATATTTTTGCTGACTCACAATAAAAGTTGGTTTACTTTGATGACATTTTACAAACCTTGCATTTGTCACATCACTTGCTAACAGTAGATATTACTATCATATATTGTGACTGCTATGTATAAAACACACGTAGTAAATCAGGGCTTGTAAACCAAAAGAAATTTTAGTTTAAAAATATACATTCAAAGAAACTGGAACAGAATTTTTTAAAAAAGGATGAAGTCTCAAGACATCAGTTTCTAGAATATATGCTAAACCATTTACTTTTCTTTGTAACTTAAATGGATGGATAGACTCCTGTTAGTATGATATTGTCAGTACTTGTTCTCAGACATTACTTCCTGATTTGTACTGAGGAGCATGTTTTAGATGATAGCTGAGATTTGGCTGGTATCAAAGGATTTGAAAGATTGCTTAAACTGCGGTGAAGGATGTTGTGAAAGTCATTGCAACCATTGATGCAGACACATGTTTAGTATGCACAGAAGATGTTTTTAAAAATGATCTAGCCTGTATAGACTGAGAGCACTGATTTGTATGAAAATAGCACCTTTTTGCCAAAGAAGTGCTCATAATTTAGCTTCTTTGTTTTTCCTTCCACAGGGAGGAAAATATGCCGTGCAACGTTGGCATGTTTGAATGTTATGAAGCTCTCTGAATTCTCACAGAATTTCCAGTTAGAATGTGCACAAGACAGAGAAATCCTGACTGCAAGAAAATAAAAAGGAGCTGAGAAAAAAAATGGGAGAAAAATGGCTGAGGATGTGTGCAGTCTTGAGAGTTGTGCCTCCTGCCAAAATGTGGGATCTGCGGATGTGTATCATAATGCCTATGAAGAATTTAGTATTTATAACTATTTAAATGAAAGATGCGAAAGTATGACAGCTGCCATTTTGCTTCATGGACCTTTAAAAAACAGAATCACTAGCTGAATTGTCTCTATCTTTTTCATCAATTATCCTTTTGAGACAGGGATGTATATGTGTATTTTCTGTTTCAAAAAGAAAGGACACTCAGTTTGCAGAGATTTTGTCTCCTCATCCACCATGCCAATGCTCTTGCTTTGCTCTTGGGTTAGGCAGTGGTTCTCAACCTTCCTAATGCCGCAATTCTTTAATACAGTTCCTCATGTTGTGGTGACCCCTTGCCCTGCTTGGAAGAGGCCACAAGCCCCTTTTGGCAGGCTACTGCCACAGGTGCCATAGAGAACTTCCCTCTACAGGCACCTCAGCCAATTGTAGCCTCCAACCTATCAAGCTGTAACTCACTCTCCCCGCCCCTTTCCTCCCACCTCCTCCAGACCCAAGCTATTTGTGCCTTTTTCTTCACTGGCTCATGGCGACCCCTGTGAAATGGTTGTTCAACCCCCAAAAGGGTCCCAACCCCCAGGTTGGGAACAACTGAGTTAGAGGCAAGAAATCTTGCAGAGCCTGAAAATTCTTGACCAAAGTGTCTCATCACGTCAAGACAGTACAAATGATTAAGACAGGAATTTAGCAAGTGTTTTTCACATCCTTAATTTCAGCACCTATTATCATTGAATTTTTATAGCTGTCAACAGTTGTGTCAAAAATAATATATTAATTATTTTGTAAAATTAATTTAAGATGCTATCTTGATTTCCAAAGGCACCTGAGTGTAAACAGATTACACAAATAATTAGGCTTTAAAGCCATATGGTTTCTTAATCATCATTAATTTTGAAACAACTAAATTTAATAAGAGTGACAACATTACATGAGACCAATTAAGACTCACCAAGGACAGTATTAAAGTGTTAGCATTGTTTTCATTTGAACTACCTAACAGCTAAAGTTTGTGGCCTTGCATCAGCATACCTAACTTATACAAGGAAATAGGACACAGCCGCAATTTTTTCTTTTTAAAAAAATATTAGGATATATATGAATTAATAGTATAATATTTAAATAAATAACAAAAATGAAGTTTTTCAATATGCATTCACAAAAACAAGCCAAAAAATATCTAGAAAGTCAAATGACTCAACTGAAAATGAAAACATGTCATAATAGAGTTCCGTTTTATCTCCTTAATCCTCGTCTTTTTGTACACTAGCAGTGAGTGAACCCAACAGATTTTGCGGGGGGGGGCAGGGGGCAGGGGGCATTTTTTCTTGGCATCTGTTATCTGTATAGTAGTAGAAGGAGAAGAAGAAGAATACTTTATTGGCCAAGTGTGGTTAGACACACCCAGAATTTGTTTTGGTAAATCAAAAATGTCAGGAGCTTTGGGCTAAGTGAGTAAAATGCTTCCTCCTAAAATTTCAAGTCTTCCAACTCATGCAAATGCATAGATTTTCTTATTACTTGCAATTGCTTATACAATGAATAAGCATGACCATTAGAGATATTACGGGGCTATATTATTTCATTTCATAGCTGAACATGAGTATTTAAATCATCGACTCCCAGTCTTGGCTTTCCAGATGTGGGGGGAGGACATCAACTCCCCAATACTCTACCAGATGGGCAATTCTGGAACCATAGTTCAACAACATCTTATACTTCTGTGTGATCACACATAAGAGAAAAAATGCCCCCTCCCCATTTTAAAGAAGAAATTAAATTATTGCTTTTAACATCTAGGAAGCAAACCACTATGTCAAAATTTCAAATTAATAACACACTTTCTCTTACACTGTCACAGAAGTTGTTAAATGGCACATTTAGAGAGGTCTTCTTTTATACCCAGCTGTGACAACCAGAGAATAGAATACGACATAAAAGCATGAATTTTTAAAAACAACTAAGCCTTTCTGTCAGTTCAAGGCTTGCACTCCTGATTGCATTTGACATAATCATTATTTTCATACTGCCAAACCAAAACCATGCTGGCAGTACTAGAGTCTAGCCACCTTCTTCCAAATCTGAAAATTACAGATTTACTCTTTTACTTAGCTGTAAATTTACATTTACAGTTCCACAGCAATGAACAATGTGATGTGACAGATGCACGGATTTAATTTGCTAACTTAAAACAGTAACTTATTTTCTTTCACACATCTCAGCTGAATGCTTTGGTAGAAAGTGGCAAAAAAGGCACAAACTCCACACAACTGATTTCTCTGTTGCACACAAACATGTGTGCACGCACACACGCACGCACGCATGCACGCACGCACGTGCACACACACACACACATTACAGGTTATCCACTTCCAAATAGTGACACATTTACTGCTGCCTGGCTGCTCCATTCTCCCTAGTAGCTTGCCCCCCAGCTGTAATTTTTTTGACAGTTCAAGCTGTCAAAACTAGCTGGGAGGTGGGCAGGAACCGAGCAGGGAAACAATTGATGGATCTTGCTGTTGAAGTGAGATCTGGTGGTGGCTCCCTGGTTCGGTTCCTCCCGAAATCAAAACATTTCCTTTTTTTCCAAGATGACACGCTGTTTCCTGCTTTGTTTCATTTTGAAACAGTTCAAAATGTTACAAAATGACAAAACAGCATGTCATTTTTCGTAAGGCGTTCATCTCGAATAGATAACCAAAGAAACTGACTAGAAGCATTAAACACGGAGTATTAAAAGAGATCTCAAACTTGAAGGCAAACAGTGATGCATTTACACTTACAGAAAGAATAAAGTCCAAGTCAAAGATTAAGAAAAGCAAGGATATTAAATATTGCATCGTACTGCTGAAAGTTCCAGAAAAAAATAGCAAATAAAGAAGCGAAACAATATGTGTAATACAATACTGTGCAACAGCAAAAACAATTAAAAATATGACGTGGAAGGATACTTAAGATCAAATCGATCTGTTTTGAAGACTTGCTGGTTCAGTAGATTTCCCCCCCTCCAAATATTTATTTTACTGTTTAAATGTCTGAATCCAAAGTATCAGAAATCAAATATGAGTTTACACTAATTTGCTTTAATAATATCTAGTCTGCATAGAAACACCTATCCTATATTTATGAACTGAATCGTTTTTATGGCGCCAGTGATCTCGATCTCTGTAAGCATGGTTCCTTTGAAAAATCTACCTTCTGGGCTATGTTTCTAAAGGGTAAAAATCACAGACTGGTTCCAGATAAATCAGCCCTAACAATTCTTCTAAGAAATCTTTACTTGAATGGCATGGTGTGCTATCTGAAAATCTTTTCCAAGTTGTTTGCTCAGAAGCTGAGCTATGCCACTTGAATGCTTTATAACACAGTGCACAGAAATCTCCCTCTCTTACCACCCCATTCCATGGACTACTATTATTATGTCTGAATGCATTCCACTGCAGCAAGTATTTTATATTCTAGCTGTCCACTGGCAGTTTTAGAATACTAATCAGTCCATATGCTATAAAATACATGCAGCATGGTGCTATTGCTTAGGGAAATCCGATTTATTCTTTGTGATGTTTCCCCAGTGAAAGTTCAAAACACCAGTTTAAATCTTAGAAAAAGAAACAGCAACCTGGTATTACCTTTCACATGCCTGCAAGGAACAGCAAATCAAGAAATAATAAATATGCACACTTGAAATGATTAGTATTAATCCTAAGGCTGGCAGAAGTATTTAGTAGGAATCTATGTCTGAATGCTAAGTGTACTCATGAGAGATGAGGAAGGAAGGATTTTTGAATTATGAAACACGGAAGTGATGTAACAGTGATATAACATATAGAATCGCTCAGAGAAGCAGCCCACAATAGCCTAGGAGGAAGTCTCTACAATACCAAATCTGTTAAGGTAAAAGCAGTAATAATGTAATCCATAATTTTTAAGGCACTGCTGCTTTCACAGGTTAAGATACAAACGAGCCACTTTAAGAATCACTGAAGTGAGCAACCAATATTCTTCTCCTGGGTGGGAGTAGTCTTTCATGAAAGTTGTTCACCCTGGCATGGGCCCAGGGAAACGAAGAGCCACTATGAATCATTGGCCCATGTAATAGAATAGGGTATGCATAGGAGAAGATATAATATGTAACCTGTATAAATATGTAGAATATCTTGTATAAACAATCTGCAAGAACAATTCCTCTTAACATTGCATTAGCTCAGTGGTTCTCAACCTGTGGGTCCCCAGATGTTCCTGGACTGCAACTCCCAGAAGCCTCCACCACTCGCTGTGCTGGAAGGGATCTATGGGAGTTGACGTCCAGGAACATCTGGGGACCCACAGGTGGAGAACCACTGCATTATCTCAACAGTCCATGAAGGTTTTCTGATGGCTGGGCTTTTGACTTACATCTGCTTGCTTGACCTTCCACTTTTCCAATTATTCCAGTATAATGGTACCTCTTAAGACAAAGGTCTCAAAAGCAAAAAACTCATAGAAAGAATTTTTTTCCAGGCATATGTATGCTTCACATGACAAAAAATTCCCTATGGGATACTTCGCAATGCAAGACACGAAACCATTCCGCATGTACCGGGGGGGGGGGGGGATTTGTTTGTTTTTGCTTTTATTCTAGCCTCTGGAATGGATTAATCCGTTCCCAATGCATTCCTATGGGAAACGGCATTTTGTAAGACAAAATTTTCTTAATACAAACTGACACGTAGAGCAAATTAAACTTGCTTTAAGAGGTACCACTGTATTCGCTAATGATCCCCTGAAAACAGTCTGTGGAGAGGAGGTATGGGGGAGAAGTGAGAAGACAAAGGAGGTCAGCGGGGAGCATCCAACAAGCCAAGTAAACAACAAAGGTGTGACAAGAGCAGAAAAGAGAGACTTTGTTTATAAGTTATGAAAATTATTTAGAAAGCAAACTCCTGCTTTAATATTGGTCCTTCTGCCCAGCATGAAGCCCGCTCGGAGAACTGAGAGCGGGCTGATGATGAAATTAGATAGGAGAGAGGGAGTGTTGAGTAAGCCTTAAGGCAAAAAACTCCCTGCCTCACCTTCTTTCCAAAGGTATGGGGTGCTTAATTGAAGGAATGTGTTTGGCATGCTTTACCCATCTTAGGGTTAATTTACAGGTTCCCCTCTCTATGGTAAAGCATGCATATCCACCCGATGGTGGTGGTGGGGAGAAGTGTTGAGTTTTTAAAAAACTTTTTTCCTCTCCCAAAGCAAGCCCCGATAGCAGACATTGGCGCTCGCTTCGGGAGAGGGGGGAAAGTTTTAAAACCCCACCCCTTCTCCCTCCCCCACCATCGGGCACATAGAGGGAGAAGGGGTGTTTTTTTAAAACCTTTTCTCTCCCCCAAAGCAAGCCCTGATGGGGGACATTGACGCTTGCTTCGGGAGAGGGGGAAAATGTTAAAAAATCCACCACTTCTTTCCCCCATCGGCGTACCATATTCACCCAAGTATAAGATTTACACAACACATTCCAATGCCAGCTTAGCCATATTTCTTCATATTTCATCATCATCATGTGCCCCAGCCTTACCTCATGATGCTCTAGTCTTCATTCTGTTTGCTAACAATTACTACTTGATACCATTGATAGAGACGGGTGAACATGTCTCAAAATCAAAATATATTATAAGCAGACCCAAATGTGCCAACAGGGTACAGGGTTAAGTTAACCCAGCAAACTTGGCATCACAGCTGGGACTTGGCACAATATCTCACACCCGTGGGCGCCAATCTCTTACAGTACGTAAGGCACCAGGGTACAGGAGACAAGATGTCCCATCATCTAGGATTGTTGACATTATCTCATGGCACCAAAAGTGTCAGTTTGCTAAGGATAACATATGGCAGTTAGCCAGTAATAAGGAACCAACTTGAAATCAAACAAAATAGGGTCAAGTCATTCTAGTGTTTGTAGCCAGATGGCCATAGGCCGAGAACATAAACAAGCACATGAAGATACGTGTATGCGTGCTGGATGCGTCAACACACCATGCAAAAGAGTATAAAAACCATTGAAAGGGATCACTCCTTTGTCCAAGACAGTAGTGGCCGTCTGGACATGCTATGCCTTGGATTATTAAGCTAAGATGTTTACTAACCTATCTCTGTACTGTATGTGTTCTGTTGAATCTCTGTCTGTCTTTAATAAACCTTTTGCTATATAACTAACTAAGCGTGGCACTTTTGATGAACCACCAATGGTGCATTGACAATTTATAGTGGTGCATTGGCAACTCACAAAGAAAAACAACCAAATACCAATTTTTAGCTTAAATTTATTCTTATCACCATAGCCCAAGAGTACTCTTGCAATCAGCACTAGCAGTTGCCTAAACAGCTATGTTGCAACAAGATGCTCACATTACTGTAGCTGAAGAACATAAGACCCATGTAGACTACTAGAAGGTACAGTAATACTTTGGTTAGTGAAAGCTTCTATAAGCAAATAAATAAATTAATTAATCAGATAACAAAATGAAATTTCCGGGAATGGGGATTCTTTGGTTTAAGAAAAAAAAAATTCTAGGACCCTGCTGGGTGGCGAGGAATCACCACTTGCCTGCTCATGCCTTGTTGGGTTGGGACAGCTGCCTTTAGCCTCTGCCAGTGCAGAAAAGGAATAAGCGGCAGTGAGCAAGTCCCCACCCCGCTGTGTGCCTCCTTCTCTTCGTCTCCCCCCACTAAGTCTTGGCGATTCTGGGGAGTATAGTGAGCGTGGCCCTGATCGCCTCCTGGTGTTTAACCCTTTGGTGCACCCACTCACCCCTTGCTGTGTCAGGACTGAACTGGGGCTCCACTGTGGGGAAGTGGTGATTCCTGGCCACCAGGCTGCGTACTACAGCAGCGGAGCCCCACTTGAGTCCTTGGGCTGCAGCAACATGAAGCAAGTAGTCCTCTGATCGAGCCCCTTTCTGAGAGCAGCAACCCGCATCTAGCTGCTGATCCCCCATCCCCCGCTGCAATTCTCCGGCATCCTGTGGCAGCGGTGGCTCTGGACCTGGAGCACTTGCCACCATGCTGCACTGTGCCAGGTAGTGGACTACTTGCAGAGCACCACAACTTCCTTCTGGAAAACACCCAGGGGCCTCAGTCAAGGTGTTTGCTGCTGGTGGTGGTCTGGCTGTTGCTGGTCCTGCCGCCGCCATCATCACTGCTTCTCCAGGACCCAGCCAGGTGGTGCCACTAGCCCGCTAGCCTGCAGCGGAACCCTCACTTCAGTCCTGGGGATGCAGCATCCAGAAGCCACCAGTTTCCCCCCTTTCTGTTCCTTTTTTACTTTTACTGGCCTCTGGAACAGATTAATTGGTTTTCAATACATTCAATGCAAAGCATGTTTCCGTTAACAAAATTTTCGCATGACAAAAGGGCCCACAGAACAGATTAATTTTGTTAAAGGAAGCACAGTACCACTCTATGTGTGGACCCTAGCAAAATTTTCATTGAACAGCAACCTAAATAAAAGGTTTTTCCTTTCATTATTATACCCATTCCTAAATGAGGGGATAGAAAGAAGGGAAGGGATAGGAAGGGAAGGGAAGGGAAGGGAAGGGAAGGGAAGGGAAGGGAAGGGAAGGGAAGGAGGAACTGTGTTCAGAAATTGAACACCATTTCCTTTTAATCACAACTTTGCATCCAGAATAGTTTGATCCTTGTTTTGTTCATTCAAGTAAAACCAGCTCATTTTCTGTAGCAAATATGAGCAGCAAAGACAACATAGTCCCCTGTTACCTGTGCTTAAAACAATGCACTGTTACTTTGGGGATAACAACCGCTTCTAAAAAGAAAATTAAGACACATGTTTACAAGTCATCTTGGCTGTTGCCCAAGTAATTACAGGATGTGCTTCTGGTGCATCTTTCCACAAAAATGAAGCAAAATGGAAGCACCCATCAAACACTAACAAACTTGGCAATTGCAGGAGTTCGAACGTCATTTTCATTATGGTTTAGCGTTAAAAAAACAAGATGGTGGGGCAAAGGGTAAATACACAGCAATCAGTTGTAAATCTAGCTAATCTGAACAAAATAAAAGCTGACAGATGTTCCCATTCCAGGAGAACACTTGTTCTGGTTGAACCATCAGCTATAAACACAATATAACATTTTTTGGTGTTTTATAGTTCTTTGTATGGTTTGTCAAACATATCACACCTTATTGGCACACAATGGCTGTTTCACATACTGGTTCAGGGTACATTAATGCAGCTCAATACAAGTATATTAGAAGCCTGTGTATTCTCGAAGGCAACTCAAGTAAATTAGAAGCTTTCTCTCTCTCTCTCTCAAAAAAAAGTCCTATTCTGAATTAATCTTTTTTAAAAATACAGATCTTTCTTGCTTCACTGCATAATCCTCCCCCTTGTTTTCTCTACATAAAAGAAGTTTCAATATGCTGGTTTCAGATTCAAGTCAGATGGTTAGGCTTTAGATTTTATCTCTGATGGTGTGGATCCGAATATCTTTCTTAAACTTGTCAGACAAATTGTCGCTCTCCATTCAGCATTTGCCCCTACGACCCTATCATAACATTGGTTGGGAATGGTTAAAACCCAATATATGTGGTCCCAATATTGAAATTTGTTTTAAGCAGAGAAGCCTGGCCCACAAATCTGGCTATGATGATGATTCTTTATTACGGTCAAAGACCAAAAATACCAAACAATCTGCAATAATATGACATACAATTCAAAATTTGAAATAAGTACCGCTTGGGTATGGTCAGCAAGCGTTTGTGAGTCTGAAGCATTCCTTTCTCATTATTTATGGGGCTTTTTACTGCTTTAACAACATTTTCTCGGCTGACCTTGCTGATAATGTTATTAGCAGCAGAAAACTGACCTTGGGAGCTGTGCTTGGAAGCTGCTTGCAACAAAGGTTAGGGCTGCTTTGTTTGCTTAATTGTGATAAAGCTCCTGAGATTACGAACTGCCCTCTCTGTGAATTCTGCAGCTCACAGAGCATTCTTCTGAGGAATTCAAATGTGGCTATGATTTTTGGAACTTCTCTGTTTCATCAGCACCACACCCAGTTCTATGGGGGCCAGCCTAATGAAAACTGATGTGGGGTTGAAAGCTAGGATATCTTTGTGAGTTTTAATGCTGAAGCAAATGTGTCATCCATTACTGCCTTTGGACTGTGTACAGTAGCACCCCCATATTCACTGATTCACCAACTGCGAATTCTGTTATCCACGGCTGGTGATCAGCAGGGTGAGGGTGGGGTGGTGGTGGTGAAAGCTGCACCTCATGGCCCAGCCCTTTTGCCTCCAGAAATCCACAATGTCCTGCAGCTGGGCAGAGCGGCGCATTGGGTTTGCCGCCCTGGAAGTTTTGAACTTCGTGCTCAGTTGTCACCTCCAACTCCTTCTGCAGTGGGTTCCTGTAGAGCTCCCTGTCCTTGGACAGCAGGGGTGGCTGCACCAGGGGCTTACCCCTGTCCTGGGCCCCTGGCTCCCTGGCAGGGAGTTGAACCCCCACATCACTGACACTGTTGCCGCCGCCCACCTCTTCCATCTATCGAGATCTCCGATCTCTGGCTCTGAGCCGCAGTGGACCCGATCGTGGGCTGGGCAGAGCTTTTTAAGGTGGACTGGAGGAGGGTGGCTATCAATCTGTGTGGCTGGTCTGTGCCCTCTTGCTCCCCACGGGCAATCCTTTGGATCCAAAAGAAAAGCCTCCAGGGATCTCCACCTCTGAGCCACAGTGGACCTGATTGTTGGTCGGGAAGAGCTTTTTAATGTGGACTGGATCCAAAAGCAAAGCTATTGGGAGCAAGAGGTCATAGGTTGCTAGCCATCCTCTTCCGTCCACCTTAGAAAGTTCTGCCCAGCCCACAATCAGGTCAGCTGCAGCTCAGAGCTACAGATCCCAGATGGATGGAGGAGGTGGGCGGTGGTGGCAGCAGTGATGAGGGGTTCTACTTCCTGCTGGGGAGCCAGGGGGTGCTGGGCAGAGGCAAGCCCCTGACTTAGCCACTCTATTGGCTAAGGTCAGGGAAGTCCACAGGATCCCACCATGGAAGGAGTCAGAGATAGCAACTGGGGAGGGGATCTGGAGGGGTTTTGAACTTCCTGCCTGGGTGGTAGATCTAGCAGGAAGGTCAAAACTTACAGGGTGGCAGACCTAATCCACGGGGGTGGGTGGGATGTCTGGGACAAAATCTTTCACCTTGGGCACCCCACCACCACTGTTGCCAGTTGCCACCATCACCCTGGAAAAGAGTGTTTGCTGTTATCCACAGTTTTCGTTATCTATGGGGGAGTCTGCAACTGATCCCCTCTGGATACAGGGGCCTTACTGTACAAGGATCACATGGCTTTTTTCATTCAAACTTTCCTTTTCTATTTTTCTATCTATCTCATTGCAGCTGGTTTTCAGTATTTTATGTTTTAATTGGATTGATTCCCCCCTTTAAATCTTCTGTTTTGCTGCGGGAATTTTACAGCTATAGATCAAGCAGTTACTTTTTTCACGTGTCTCAGAATTTGATCTACAGGTATTCTGATAGCATTACTTCCATAGCAACTCTAATGACTGTAATAATTCCATAACATCTCAGCTCAACTACTAGGAAAAAAGGCACACTACAGTAAATTTATATTCATGAATGGTCTCTGTTTGAAAAAGTAATAATTACAAAAGCGATAGCAGAACTTTTCCTGGTAACATCCCTGGGACAAATAAATCCAGCCTGTCAGAGTATGCCGAGATTTAGAATAGGGATTTTTAAGTCAGATTCATCACTCCCCTTGCTCCTACTTTCCTCCAATCTGATTTCAAATCACAGAATGGCACTATATAGAATTTAATAATTGAATTCTTTCCTCCTTCCCTTTTCCATTTTATTCCCTGAGAGAATAAAATATAACTTCTTTCCTCCTGTGTTTTCCAATACTTGTTAATGATGTGAAATAAACATATTGCTAAATTTTCCCTTTGGGGTACAGAACAATGTTAATTTCTCCTCTAACTGTTTATTGGTTTCTCATGCTTAACAATTCCAGATAACAGTATCAGAAGAATATAAACTGTTTAGGGAGACCATGGGGCTACACTTCATTTCCCTCCTAGTATGAGTACTTAAGAGCACTAAAGGGGTAAGGGAGGGGTGGGGAGGGAATATCAGTACTGGGAACTTTAAGGAGATGTTGTCTACAAAAGGATTACTTTCCAGGGAGAAAGGTAGCCTAGAAATGGAACACATGCAATCGATAAAATAAATAAAATAAATTTCCACAGAACAGCCTTTCTCTAGAACAAGTGCTCAGAACTTCAACATAAGGCTCAAACTTCTGTTCCTCAAATCCTAATAGGCTCTGAGGAACTGAAGGCATGAATAACAAACTCCAATTTAGTAATCGAGAATGCCAGGACAGAGTAAGAGAGGCAGAAATATGAAGTAATATTGTTGCAGATATCGCCTGTACCCCATTTCCTAGAATGGTAATTGCTTCTATGCTATACAACTTTAACATACTTCCCCACCTCACCATCACCTCTACACAGGGAAGCTGATGATAAAAGCTAGGCACTTCACTCATGGCTAGACACTCATGAACACTTTCTTGCTGCAGGGTTGTAGTTTATATGCATAAAACAGAGCAAAGTGCCCCTGCAAATCAAATCTCGCCCTCTTTTTTCTCATACATGTCAAGGTATAATGGTTGCCATCTGTCAAAGTATCTCACTGTACCCTGGATTCTGATTTGGAACTGTAAATAAATTACAGGGCAAACTGCCTACAATTAATTATATTTACTGGTTAATAATATATTTGTGGAAATAAAGAAGTGAATTTAAGAAACTTAACTAGTTTTATATTTAAGGCACAACAGTAAGTAAGTAAGTAAGTAAGTAAGTAAGTAAGTAAGTAAGTAAGTAAGTAAGTAAGTAAGGAAGGAAGGAATGAAGGAAGGAAGGAAGGAAGGAAGGAAGGAAGGAAGGAAGGAAGGTGGAAATTTTGCATCTCTGTGCTTGAAAGAAGGGGGAGAGGAATAGCAGGAGTGTGTTCCTCTTGACCCTTGGGATGAGGTCTGGAACAGTAATACCATGCCTCTTTCTCCTCTCCTGGCAGTGTTATAATCATATGAATTGAACTGGTAACTATTTATGTTGATATAAATAATTATCACAGACATGTACTTGAATTTAGTTATACTTTAAGGTATAATTTCCACATCCAGTGACTCTCTTTTAAAATATAACCACAAGTCCCTTTTCAATTAAATGGCTAAAATGTCACCTGCTGAAAACAACAATCCCTTGGCAGAACTTACACTGAACCATTTGTCTCTTTATATGATAAAAGCGTGGAGTACAGCTTAAGAAACTAACAGCATGCTGGTCTTTTCTTAAGTTTGCACTAGAAATGCCTGTGTTTCCAAGCATTTAAGGAATGACCAAACAGCTACTCCCAGTAAAAAGCATAGGAACAATAGAAGCATAACACTGAGAAGTTGAAAGCGACCTTGTGGGTCATGCTTCCTACCAATAAAGGAAATCCACAGCTAAAGCACTGCTGACAGGTGGTCACTCAACCTGTTTAAACCCTCAAATGAAAGAGGCACCGGTGACATTGCTTTTTGTCCATTTCCTTCTTAAAATATACGGTAGGTTCAGAATGGAATACACAGCTATTCAGGTGATGAATAGAAGGATGTTCTTCTTTATGCAAATATTTTAGTTGTTTGGTATGGAAAATATATAACATCACCCCCAAATTAAAATCTCTCAACATTATCTCTATTGTAACAATATTATGACATTCTTATCCAACAAGTGGAACTAGGGCTCATGTGTGTTAGTAAATCACTTTGAACAATCAGAGGATTATTCTGCCCTATGTTACTTTCCAACTAACCTGCTAATCCAATTAAAAGTTTTAATTTCTCAGGTTCCATATATGCAACATCTAGTGTTATTCAGATTTTGAAATGGAGCTTATTCAATTGTCTTTTCAGCAAATATATGTTTCAAGGTAACTTTCCATCAATGCCACGTTCTAAAGATCACATCATTCCCTTGAAATAAAGATTCCACTGGAGAATAGTCTATGGGGACAACAAAAAGTTACCCTTTTTCTTTTTTGAATGATGATTAGATGCAAATTGACCAATTATATGTAGTTCCAATCTACATTTCCTGAAACCAATTAGCAACAATGTCAGGAAGTTAGCACAAAGCCAATCCCCTAGTGCGTGACTTGTTACACTAGCAGTCTCACATTTTCAGAATTAGGGTGTGGCTACATTGGAAAGCTGAATCGGAATGGTTTGGCTTTCCTGCAACTTGATTTGCAGCCTTCATTTTGTCTGAAATTGTAATCAGTGCTCATATTGCGCTTGAGGAATGAAGTGGATTTCATCTTCAGCACCAACAATTCAACAAATCCCCCACTCCAAGCATTTTTCCTCTCTACCTCTCTTTCTGCCTCTACCTCCTTCAACTTCAGTGGGCCTCTATACCTGGTGCCCCTTCCCTTTTCCACATCCATATTTCACAGCCCCTCTCTCATTCTTCCTTTTCCTTCTGTCAACCCTTTCCTGTGTTCAGTGAATCCCGTTCTGCTCCCTTTCACATGCACCACCTCAGATAGAAACACACACACACACACACACACACACACACACATGTGCACAGGCAAACAAGACATTTGTCAGGCACTTTCCCACAGCATCTCCTCATGTAATAAAGGTGATAAATGCACTGAGTGGCCTCTCTCTCCCCCCCCCCTTCCCTTCATACACATGCATCAAGCTCCCCGCTCTCTTTCATTGTCCCTCTCTTTTTCCATGCTGGTGCTTCTTCTGCTGCTCTTTCTTCCACCTCCTCCTTTATAGACATATGCCACACAGAAAAAAGCCCCTTTTGAATCCCTTCTGGCAAGAATACAGGAAAAGCCCCAAGGCAGGGCGGGGGGGGGGGAAGCAAAATTGTAAGCAAAATGTGCTTGCAATGTGCTTTTGCTGCCTCATGCAGGCAGCCAAAAAACAATAACCACCACCTTTGAATTCACCCATATAAGTAGATCAGATCCCAAGGTGTAGTCAGGTGCCAACAATACTGGTGTTGCACAAGAACCTCCCCAAAAATTCTTTAAAACTTATTATTAAATAACTTGAGAACTCGCGAACATCTACCAGAAAAAGGTTTAAAATGTTTATTTGTGTAGTAGTAGTAGTAGTAGTAGTAGTAGTAGTAGTAGTAGTAGTAGT